>CM055121.1:897870195-898137168 GCA_029206835.1 Rana muscosa | reverse complement strand
AGCCGGAGTCCCTCCTTGCAAGCACGTATCACAGCATTCCTCAGCCCTGAGCCAACTATAAACATTGTAATGTTTTGTTCTTTAGTTTAGATCGAGGAATGGAACTTCAGTTTGTAAATGAGGGAAGTTTAACCATTTAAAGACTAAGGCCCGGTTCACATGGCCTGACGAGTCGCTTCCCGCTCTGTACTATGGAACCGTTCTAATAGGAGCGACTTGAGTCGCTCCGACTTAGAAAAAGGTTCCTGTACTTCTTTTGGGGGCGACTCAGGGCGACTTGCATTGACTTCTATACAGAAGTCATTATGCAAATCGCCTCAGGCGGGCGTCTCAAGTCGTCTTGAGATCGCGCCGCCGAGTCGCCCCCGAAGTCGTGCCGCCCCTGTGAGAACCGGGCCTAAACCTTTTTCTGACACTTGTTGGTTACAAGTTAAAATCATTATTTTTTGCTATAAAATTACTTGGAACCCCCAAACATTACAAATATTTTTTTAGCAGAGACCCTAGAGCAGTGATGGCGAACCTCGGCATTCAACCAGGGCAATAGGTGCCTCCTGGGCTTTCCGACATCAAGCGTCTGTCTCCCAGGTGTGTAAGGCGGCGATCTGGTCGTCCGTTCACACTTTCCCTAAGGTTTACAAGGTTGATGTGCATGCATCTGCGGATGCTTGCATCGGCCGCAAAGTTTTTCAGGCGGCTGTTTAAGGTTGCAACTCCTCCGTTCAGGAGCTCTGGTTGTTTTGGGTGGAAGTTTGTTTGCTTGCTGTTCCCACCCCTCGTTTTTTTAACACTGCTTGGGGACGTCCCTAAAGTCAAGAATAATGGAGCTGTGTCCGTTCATGGACGAAAAGAGAAAATAGGATTTTTGTACTCACCGTAAAATACTTTTCTCTGAAGTTCATGGACGGGGACACAGCACCCACTTCTCCTTTTTATGTTTGTACTGCTTTTTGACGAACTGAGCTGCTAGATGCAGGGAGAGGGGTTATGACCAGAGGGACTGCCCCCTGGGCGGTACTGTTAAGCTTTGCTGTGTTACATGTTTTACATGTCTGCCAAGTCCTCTCCTGATAGACAGAATATAAACCCTAAGGTCAAGAATAAAGGAGCTGTGTCCGTCCATTGACTTCAGAGAAAAGGATTTTACGGTGAGTACAAAAATCCAATTTTTGGGGGAAAAAACACACTTTAATGAATAATTTTAAAAAAAAAACATTAATGCCTCTTGTTCCAATATCGGAACAGTAGTGATTTGGGAGTTATTTATATCCTACTGCTATAGGTAACATATGAATTTTAGGCGCAAATAAATAAATAATTTCAACCTTAGGCATAAATGGGTTAAGCAGAAACAGTTTGTCTTTCCATTTTGGGATAAAGTTGCAGGGAACTGCTTGTGATTTTGAACAGGAATCGCACCGCATTCCTGTTCAAATTACATGCAAAGCTTCAGCAGTGCGATTTGAGCCGTTATTCTGCATCGCTCAAATGGCACCGGATTCGCAACCAAAAACATGCAGGACCCTTTTTTTTGGCCGCACCAGAATCGGATCACGTGGGTGTTCACAACCATGCTATCAGATTCTGCAAATCGCACTACATTTTGCAAACTGATTTTGGGATGTCGTTAACATACACCCCCGCATTGATTCGCATGAACGGGGTGAGATTTGCATGCGGTGTGGAATCCGCACAGAACTGCAAATTCTGAATCGCATTAGTGCAGAAGTCAATGGAAACCAAAATAATTTGTTCCGCATTGACTTCAATGGCATGCAATACCGCATGCGGCCAGAGGTGGGGGGCGCCGGAGAGCCTCGGAAACAGCCAGAAAGGCCAGAGGACACCTCGGCTAAGTCCGTTCCCGAGCCTTTCCGAGGTTTGCCAAGGTCAGCCGAGCTGTCCTCGGGCCTTTCCGTTAATTTCCGAATGGCCAAGCGCGGTACTGCACACTGCTGTGGCCTGAATCCTGCTCGTTTTGCGAGACAACACTCACGAACCGAGTTAGGATTTTTTTAAATACAGTGCTCGTATTGCGAAACGCTCGTTAACCGCGTTACTCGCAATCCGAGGTTCCACTGTATTTTGCAAGTCTGCTGTAAATTCTGGTTCAGTTATGTTGTACAATAGTCATCTCACCACAGGGGTCGCTGTGGCTGAATTTTCATGCTGTAGACCAGGGTTTCTCAACTCGTCCTCAAGGTGTCCCAACAGGTCATGTTTTCAGGATTTCCATTATTTTGCACAGGTGCTTTGATCAGTTTCACTGCCTTAGTATTTACCACAGCCCTTTCATCTGAGGGAAATCCTGAAAACATGACCTATTGGGGCGCCTTGAGGCATACCTCCCAACTGGCACGGATTGTGCGGGTTTTACCCGCAGAGGCTCCTCCTTCCCGCACTCCCGCGAGACTATCATGTTTCCCGCACAGCAGGAAACATGAACAGAAGAAGCAGCAGCAGCAGCAGCAGGTAAGAGCCCCCCCCCCCCGCGATCGGCGCACTAGTATGGCCCCCGAGACCCCCCCCCGCTCAACAACTTTTTTAACCCCCCCCCCCCCCGCTCAACAACTCTGGTTGGGGAGAGGCCGCGATGGGACTTTACAAAGTTGGGAGGTATGCTTGAGGACTGGAGTTGAAAAAAAACACTGCTGTAGACTTGCAGAGCTCTTGCTGTAAACTCATAACTGCAACTTTGCTCTTGCTGGAGACTTGCCATGTAAATTTGCTACAAATTGGAAAAGTGTCAACTAGAACTTGTGCTTCCAGTGCTCTGCAAGTGTACAACTTGTCACTGAAAATGTGCAGCAAGTTAACAGACTTAAAATTCAAAGCTGCCGCAAATGTGTGGCAAGTAGTGATGAGCCGAACACCCCCGGGTTCGGTTCGCACCAGAACCCGCGAACGGACCGAACGTTCGTACGAACATTAGAACCCTATTAAATACAATGGATGCGAACGTTCGAATTCTAAAGTGCTAATTATAACGACTATTATGCATGTTATTGTCCTAAAAAGGGTTTGGGAACCCGGGTTCTGCACCAGGGGACATGTATCAAAGCAAAAAGAAGTTTTAAAAACGGTCGTTTTTCGGGAGCAGTCATTTTAATGATGCATAAAGTGAAAAAAAAAGTCAAATATTCCTTTAAATATCGTACCTGGGGGGTGTCTAAAGTATGCCTGTGAAGTACCACGTGTTTCCCGTGTTTAGAACTGTCCCTGCACAAAATGACACTTCTAAAGGAAAAAAAAGCCATTTAAAACTGCTTGCGGCTTTAATGTAATGTCTGGTCCCGGTAATATGGATGAAAATCTTTAAGAAAAATGGCATAGCTACCCCATGACCCCCCCCCCCCCCTACCCCAGCCCATTACCAGCCCCTTTGGGTCTTGTATGGATATTAAGGGGAACACCGCACACAAAATAAAAAAGGCCCTATATACTCTGAACAGCCGTATACAGGCGGTGCATACAAGACAGGGACTGTAGGTTTGTTCTTATGTAGAATGTGTTTGTAATTTTGAACAGGTACATTGTTTAAGTGTAGCTCCAGCCCAAAAATCTATTTTTAAACTTTTTGGAAAACATAGGGAAGGGTTATCACCCCTGTAACATTTGTTTTGCTGTCTGTGCCCCTGTTCAGAACATTTCACCTCACTTTCCGTCCCAATGACAACTGTTTTTGAAATGTGGTGTTTTTCTTGAAACAAGGATTGGTGATAAAGCATCAGTACAGAGGAGACACCTTTCTCCCATATTAATTCTTACAGGAGAGAATTTTCCTTCCTAGGGGTAGATTTCCTCTCACTTCCTGTTGTCTTCTTGCGTTTGCAAGTAGGAGTCGTTTGTAAGTTGGATGTTTGAAAGTAGGGACCTGCCGTATATACTCTGCAGAAATAGGCCCCTTAGTTGTTGGTGTTGGCACAACACTGTAAGCACTCACAGTTACTCTTGGTTGGTGCTGGAACGCCCTGCTGTCAACTATTATATCAGGAATTGTAATTACATATAATTGATGAACAGTGGTAGTAAAAATTGGGCCTTTGATGGTGGTGCTGGTGCCACAACACTGTAAGCCCTGACAGTTACTCTTGGTGGGTGCAGCAATGGGCCCTGCTGTGAATTATTAGATCAAGAATTGTAATTGCATGCCCCTGTTGAACAGGGGCTGAAAAATTGGGCCTTTCGTGGTGGTGGCGTTGCCACAACACTGTAAGCCCTCAGAGTTACTCTTGGTGGGTGCAGCAATGGGCCCTGCTGTGAATTATTAGATCAAGAATTGTAATTACATGCCCCTGTTGAACAGGGGCTGAAAAATTGGGCCTTAGGCACTGGTGGCACAACACTGCAACCCCTCACAGATACTGTACTTGGAGCACAGCAATGAGCCCTGTTGCAAAGTATTGCTTCAAAAATTGTAATTACACGCCCCTGTTAAACAGGGGCTGAAAAATTGGGCCTTAGCCACTGGTGGCGGCACCCATAAACAAAAATGATCTTCCAAGCTATCATCATCAATCGTATCATTGAGGACTCGGAGGAGGAGGATAGCCAGTCAACATAACAGCACAGGCACTCAGCATCAGCATCAGTCTTGAAGGGATGTGACATGTTAAAATCAATTAGTCTGTTATATCAGCATCAGGTGTGTGGTAGCTGGTGGTGATCCAAGACTGGTTCATCTTGATGAAAGTCAGTCGATCAACCGAGTCGGTGGACAGGCGCACCCTGTGATCCGTGACAAATCCTCCAGCAGCACTGAATGTGCGTTCCGAAAGAACGCTGGATGCAGGACAGGCCAGTAGCTCAATTGCATACTGTGCAAGCTCTGGCCAGTGATCCATCCTCAAGACCCAGTAAGCCAGAGGATTTTCGGTGGGGAAGGTGTCCAAGTCTGACCTTGCCCCTAGATATTCCTGCACCATGTTTATCAGACGCTGGCGATGGTTGCTGGAACCGATCATACTTTGGGGCTGCGGACTAAAGAATTGTCTGAACGCATCGGCCAGACGGCCACCTTCCCCACCGCTCCTTCTTTGACTGGCCGAAGCCTCAGCAACTCGTTGTCCAGGACCAGGAGTTTGTAACCTCCCAGTCTCTGGGAACGCGTTGCACAGACCTTTCTGGAAGGCCTCCCGGAGTTGTCTCATCCTCTGCTCCCTCTGCGACGGTAACATAAGGTCCGCAACCTTACCCTTGTACCGTGGATCAAGGAGAGTGGCCAGCCAGTAATGGTCCCTCTCCTTGATCCGAAGAATACGAGGATCCTTCCGCAGACTTTGCAGGATCAGGGAGGCCATGCAGCGTAGGTTAGCTGAGGCATTCGGTCCGGAGTCCTCTGGGTCACTAAGGACGACATGATCCGCAGCCACCTCCTCCCAGCCACGTACAAGTCCACTGGTTTCTTGGGACTGTAAATCATCCCTAAAAGACTGCTGCTGATGATGCTGAGTGCCAGCCTCCACCTCCATGCTGACACAATCCTCCTCCTCCTCGTCCTCTTCCTGTGCGATGGGTGGGACAGAAGGAACACTGTCTGGGTAAAGGGGGCCTTGAGAGGCAAGGAAGTCCTCCTCTTCCTGCCTCTGTTCTGCCTCAAGTGCCCTGTCCATTATTCCACGCAGCGTGTGCTCCAACAGGTGGACAAGAGGTACAGTGTCACTGATGCATGCACTGTCACAGCTCACCATCCTCGTGGCCTCCTCAAATGGTGCCAGGACAGTGCATGCATCCCTGATCATGCCCCACTGGCGTGGAGAAAAAAAACCAAGCTCCCCTGACCCTGTCCTGGTGCCGTAGTCGCACAGGTACTCATTGATGGCCCTCTGCTGCGTGTGCAGCCGCTGCAGCATGGCCAACGTTGAGTTCCACCTGGTGGGCATGTCACATATAAGGCGGTTCTTGGGCAGGTTCAACTCCTTTTGCAGCTCAGCCAGGCGAGCACTGGCATTATAAGATCTGCGGAAATGCACACAGACTTTCCTGGCCTGCCTCAGGACATCCTGTAAGCCCGGGTACCTGCCCAAGAACCGCTGCACCACCAGGTTAAGGACGTGAGCCACACAGGGCACATGGGTCAGTTGTCCCTGTCGGAGGGCGGAGAGGAGGTTGGTGCCATTGTCGCAAACCACCATTCCTGGTTTAAGCTGGCGTGGCGTCAACCACCTCTCGGCCTGGCCCTGCAGAGCAGACAGGACCTCTGCCCCAGTGTGGCTTCTGTCCCCCAAACACACCAGCGCAAGAACGGCATGGCATCTTTTAGCCTGCGTACTTGCGTAGCCCCTTGAACGGCTACGGAGCACCGCTGGTTCAGAGGACAAAGCACAGGAAGAGGCCATGAAGGAAGAAGAAGAGGAGGGGGTGGAGGAGAGAGGTGTGTCACAACCACTAGTAGCATTTTGTAGGCGTGGCGGTGGAACAACCTCCAACACTACTGCACCTTGTCCTGCATCCTTCCCAGCTGCCAAAAGAGTGACCCAATGGGCCGTGAAAGAAAGGTAACGTCCCTGTCCATGCCTGCTGGACCATGAGTCAGCGGTAATATGCACCTTACCGCTGACCGCCCTGTCCAGCGAGGCCAAGACATTGCCTTCCACATGCCGGTAGAGAGCCGGAATAGCCTTCCGTGAGAAAAAGTGGCGTTTGGGAACCTGCCACTGAGGAACCGCACATTGCACAAACTCACGGAAGGGGGCCGAGTCTACCAACTGAAAAGGCAGCAGTTGAAGCGCTAGCAATTTAGCCAAGCTAGCATTCAATCGCTGGGCATGTGGATGGCTGGGAGTGAACTTCTTTCGACGGTCCAGCAGCTGGGGCAGGGAAATTTGCCTGCTAGAATCGGACGTCGGTGTACTGCTAGCAGAGTGGCCACAAGTACTTGGCTGTGACACACCTAATTCTACACCTTCATTCCTCTCAGTGCATGTTTCAGAGAGGACTGAAGTTATAGTGGGGTTGGAGATCCCAGCTGATGCGGTGCAAGGAGAGGTCCGCTTTGTTCTTTGGTGTGAGTCTTTGAGGTAGGCTTGCCAACGAGCTGCATGGCAGGTCAACATATGTCTGGTCAGGCATGTGGTACCCAAGCGGCTGATGTTTTGGCCACGCGATATACGCTTGAGACATATGTTGCAAACAGCAGCTGTGCGATCTGATGCACTAGCCTCAAAAAAGGCCCACACCAAAGAACTTTTTGAATGACGGGCAGAGGCAGCGCCCTGCACAGGCGGAGCTCTGCGGTGTGATTCCGTCGGTGTACTGCCCTTACGCTGGCCACCAAAGGGCATCCTGCCTCGTTGGAGATGTGCCTCCTCCTCATCCTCCTCCTCCTCCTCTCTCCTATTAGGCACCCACGTGGAGTCAGTGACCTCATCATCCCCTCCCTCCTCATCACTGGAGCCAATCTGGCAGTATGCTGCAGCTGCTGGAACATGACTGCCAGATTGGTGTCCTTCTTGAGCATCCCCTCTGTCTGCTCTCACGCTACTGCCTTCCTGTAGCTGGGTTTCATCATCAGACCCTTCGAAACGCTGGGCATCCTCCTGGAGCATGTACCCAACACTGTGCTCAAACAGTTCGGGGGACTCCTCAGGAGGAGGACATGGTGGGTCTAGGGAAGGAGTGACTGATGATGAGTCTGACATTGATACCAGGGAAGAGGACGCTTTGGCAGCTGCTTTGCCAGTACCCTGAGCCTGGGTGAGAGAGGATGAGGAGGAGGAGGAGGGCTTGGTCATCCACTCTACCAAGTCTTCGGCATGATGTGGCTCAACATGTCCAGCTGCCGAAAAGAAGGACAAGCGTGTCCCATGGCCATGTGCTGATGAAAATGCACCGCGTCCACGACCAGCACTGTTGCCCCCAGACACAGAGCCTGCTTGCCCTCTTTTATTGCCTCCTGACTGTCTGCCTCTCCTTGTTTGCCTTCCAGACATTCTAATAGATGGCCTGCAGGGAGATGGGAAAAAAGCAATAAGGGCTACCTTCAGGTGTCCTTCTCTGTCCCTTTACTTAAGGATTTCTAAATATGGTTGAGGATGATTGCTTTCGCACAGAATAGCACAATGACAATTTCCCTGACTGTCCAAAAAACAAGGATTTCAAAGATGGTTGATGAGGAATGCTTTAGCACAGTATAGCACAAGGAGAATTTCCCTCACTGTCCTTCCCTGTCCCTAGAAACAAGGATTAGCACAGTAAAACACACTGACACTCTCGCTACCTATAGTTTTCTGTCCCTAGAAAAAATGTTTTTTTAAAGATGGTTGATGATCAATGCTTTAGCACAGTATAGCACAAGGAGAATTTCCCTCACTGTCCTTCCCTGTCCCTAGAAACAAGGATTAGCACAGTAAAACACACTGACACTCTCGCTACCTATAGTTTTCTGTCCCTAGAAAAAATGTTTTTTTAAAGATGGTTGATGATCAATGCTTTAGCACAGTATAGCACAAGGAGAATTTCCCTCACTGTCCTTCCCTGTCCCTAGAAACAAGGATTAGCACAGTAAAACACACTGACACTCTCCCTACCTATAGTTTTCTGTCCCTAGAAAAAATGTTTTTTTAAAGATGGTTGATGATCAATGCTTTAGCACAGTATAGCACAAGGAGAATTTCCCTCACTGTCCTTCCCTGTCCCTAGAAACAAGGATTAGCACAGTAAAACACAGTGACACTCTTGCTACCTATAGTTTTCTGTCCCTAGAAAAAATGTTTTTTTAAAGATGGTTGATGATCAATGCTTTAGCACAGTATAGCACAAGGAGAATTTCCCTCACTGTCCTTCCCTGTCCCTAGAAACAAGGATTAGCACAGTAAAACACAGTGACACTCTCGCTACCTATAGTTTTCTGTCCCTAGAAAAAATGTTTTTTTAAAGATGGTTGATGATCAATGCTTTATCACAGTATAGCACAAGGAGAATTTCCCTCACTGTCCTTCCCTGTCCCTAGAAACAAGGATTAGCACAGTAAAACACACTGACACTCTCGCTACCTATAGTTTTCTGTCCCTAGAAAAAATGTTTTTTTAAAGATGGTTGATGATCAATGCTTTAGCACAGTATAGCACAAGGAGAATTTCCCTCACTGTCCTTCCCTGTCCCTAGAAACAAGGATTAGCACAGTAAAACACACTGACACTCTCGCTACCTATAGTTTTCTGTCCCTAGAAAAAATGTTTTTTTAAAGATGGTTGAAGATCAATGCTTTAGCACAGTATAGCACAAGGAGAATTTCCCTCACTGTCCTTCCCTGTCCCTAGAAACAAGGATTAGCACAGTAAAACACAGTGACACTCTCGCTACCTATAGTTTTCTGTCCCTAGAATTTTTTTTTTTTAAAGATGGTTGATGATCAATGCTTTAGCACAGTATAGCACAAGGAGAATTTCCCTCACTGTCCTTCCCTGTCCCTAGAAACAAGGATTAGCACAGTAAAACACACTGACACTCTCGCTACCTATAGTTTTCTGTCCCTAGAAAAAATGTTTTTTTAAAGATGGTTGATGATCAATGCTTTAGCACAGTATAGCACAAGGAGAATTTCCCTCACTGTCCTTCCCTGTCCCTAGAAACAAGGATTGGCACAGTAAAACACACTGACACTCTCCCTACCTATAGTTTTCTGTCCCTAGAAAAAATGTTTTTTTAAAGATGGTTGATGATCAATGCTTTAGCACAGTATAGCACAAGGAGAATTTCCCTCACTGTCCTTCCCTGTCCCTAGAAACAAGGATTAGCACAGTAAAACACAGTGACGCTCTCGCTACCTATAGTTTTCTGTCCCTAGAAAAAATGTTTTTTTAAAGATGGTTGATGATCAATGCTTTAGCACAGTATAGCACAAGGAGAATTTCCCTCACTGTCCTTCCCTGTCCCTAGAAACAAGGATTAGCACAGTAAAACACAGTGACACTCTCGCTACCTATAGTTTTCTGTCCCTAGAAAAAATGTTTTTTTAAAGATGGTTGATGATCAATGCTTTAGCACAGTATAGCACAAGGAGAATTTCCCTCACTGTCCTTCCCTGTCCCTAGAAACAAGGATTGGCACAGTAAAACACACTGACACTCTCCCTACCTATAGTTTTCTGTCCCTAGAAAAAATGTTTTTTTAAAGATGGTTGATGATCAATGCTTTAGCACAGTATAGCACAAGGAGAATTTCCCTCACTGTCCTTCCCTGTCCCTAGAAACAAGGATTAGAACAGTAAAACACAGTGACTCTCTCGCTACCTATAGTTTTCTGTCCCTAGAATTTTTTTTTTTTTTAAAGATGGTTGATGATCAATGCTTTAGCACAGTATAGCACAAGGAGAATTTCCCTCACTGTCCTTCCCTGTCCCTAGAAACAAGGATTAGCACAGTAAAACACAGTGACACTCTCACTACCTATAGTTTTCTGTCCCTAGAAAAAAAGTTTTTTTAAAGATGGTTGATGATCAATGCTTTAGCACAGTATAGCACAAGGAGAATTTCCCTCACTGTCCTTCCCTGTCCCTAGAAACAAGGATTAGCACAGTAAAACACAGTGACACTCTCGCTACCTATAGTTTTCTGTCCCTAGAATTTTTTTTTTTTTAAAGATGGTTGATGATCAATGCTTTAGCACAGTATAGCACAAGGAGAATTTCCCTCACTGTCCTTCCCTGTCCCTAGAAACAAGGATTAGCACAGTAAAACACACTGACACTCTCGCTACCTATAGTTTTCTGTCCCTAGAAAAAATGTTTTTTTAAAGATTGTTGATGATCAATGCTTTAGCACAGTATAGCACAAGGAGAATTTCCCTCACTGTCCTTCCCTGTCCCTAGAAACAAGGATTAGCACAGTAAAACACAGTGACACTCTCGCTACCTATAGTTTTCTGTCCCTAGAAAAAATGTTTTTTTAAAGATGGTTGATGATCAATGCTTTAGCACAGTATAGCACAAGGAGAATTTCCCTCACTGTCCTTCCCTGTCCCTAGAAACAAGGATTAGCACAGTAAAACACAGTGACACTCTCGCTACCTATAGTTTTCTGTCCCTAGAAATAATGTTTTTTTAAAGATGGTTGATGATCAATTCTTTAGCACAGTATAGCACAAGGAGAATTTCCCTCACTGTCCTTCCCTGTCCCTAGAAACAAGGATTGGCACAGTAAAACACAGTGACACTCTCGCTACCTATAGTTTTCTGTCCCTAGAAAAAATGTTTTTTTAAAGATGGTTGATGATCAATGCTTTAGCACAGTATAGCACAAGGAGAATTTCCCTCACTGTCCTTCCCTGTCCCTAGAAACAAGGATTAGCACAGTAAAACACACTGACACTCTCGCTACCTATAGTTTTCTGTCCCTAGAAAAAATGTTTTTTTAAAGATGGTTGATGATCAATGCTTTAGCACAGTATAGCACAAGGAGAATTTCCCTCACTGTCCTTCCCTGTCCCTAGAAACAAGGATTAGCACAGTAAAACACAGTGACACTCTCGCTACCTATAGTTTTCTGTCCCTAGAAAAAATGTTTTTTTAAAGATGGTTGATGATCAATGCTTTAGCACAGTATAGCACAAGGAGAATTTCCCTCACTGTCCTTCCCTGTCCCTAGAAACAAGGATTAGCACAGTAAAACACACTGACACTCTCGCTACCTATAGTTTTCTGTCCCTAGAAAAAATGTTTTTTTAAAGATGGTTGATGATCAATGCTTTAGCACAGTATAGCACAAGGAGAATTTCCCTCACTGTCCTTCCCTGTCCCTAGAAACAAGGATTAGCACAGTAAAACACACTGACACTCTCGCTACCTATAGTTTTCTGTCCCTAGAAAAAATGTTTTTTTAAAGATGGTTGATGATCAATGCTTTAGCACAGTATAGCACAAGGAGAATTTCCCTCACTGTCCTTCCCTGTCCCTAGAAACAAGGATTAGCACAGTAAAACACAGTGACACTCTCGCTACCTATAGTTTTCTGTCCCTAGAAAAAATGTTTTTTTAAAGATGGTTGATGATCAATGCTTTAGCACAGTATAGCACAAGGAGAATTTCCCTCACTGTCCTTTCCTGTCCCTAGAAACAAGGATTAGCACAGTAAAACACACTGACACTCTCGCTACCTATAGTTTTCTGTCCCTAGAAAAAATGTTTTTTTAAAGATGGTTGGTGATCAATGCTTTAGCACAGTATAGCACAAGGAGAATTTCCCTCACTGTCCTTCCCTGTCCCTAGAAACAAGGATTAGCACAGTAAAAACACACTGACACTCTCCCTACCTATAGTTTTCTGTCCCTAGAAAAAATGTTACTCTTTCGTCCATGGACCGACACAGCTTCTCTATTGACAAAGTGTGTATTATCCGTTAATTAGGAGTGACTAGGCAGAAAAACTTGTAAAAAGTGTTGCATCACACCTTCTACAGTACCGCCCAGGGGGCGGACCCTCTGGGTATACCCTCTCAGTCTGCACATCGCAGATCAGTTTTTTTCTGTCTAGCAAGGAGTAGGACATGGCTCCCTTCGGGCTCATTGGTCCGGGGAAAAAAGATATATATATTTTTATTTTTTTGCTACATTTGTTGTTTCCTGCGATCTTCGATCAACTGCCGACTGGGTGACAGGCTGGATCCTCGATCCTTGTAGTCTCCCCAGTTTTCGGCCATCGAGCGTGTGCCGACCCTAGCTACGCGCTGGGTTTTCCACGACATGCCCGTCGCTCCACGGGTGGCCGGTGAGCCTACGCTCCAGGGCCTGCATCGGACCGCTCAGCTTCGGCTGACCTTACGGCCGAGTCGCAGCAGCCTGGCCGGTGAGCTTACGCTCCAAGGCTTGCATCGGACCGCTCAGCTTCGGCTGACCTTACGGCCGAGTCGCAGCAGCCTGTCCGGTGAGCGTCATGCTCCAGGGCATACATATGATCGTCCCTTCTGGGTCCAATCACAGCATGCCTGGCCAACAGTCACCTTCCGTGCGCGGACGATGATCTGTTTGGAATGTCTTCCAGCAGAATACATGCAGGATAGGTAAGTAAAACTCCCCTGCCTCGGCTGGGTGATTTAGCTGGACATTCCTGGAGAGATCAAGTAAGTGGTTGTGGCCCCTTTCTTCCCTCTCTCCCTGCCTTTCCCTCCTCCCTGGGCTTCTAGCTAAAAGTTGCTGGGTGCTGGGGGTCACCTAGGGGGTCCCACTGGAGCGGGGCTGGCTGTAACTAACATTTAAAAGAAATGTCATTTTTGCTTACCTGTGTTTCTGTGTCTCCATGCTGTCGGCGGCCATTTTGAGGTGGTCCATGCCAAGTTTGGCCTCTTGTAACTGCCTGGCGGCCATCTTCCTGTAGTTCGGCCACACCCACTGGCCCCTATCAGGTGATCGGCGGCCATGTTTGTCCACCCTGTATGCAGATATTGCCGTTCGGCGGCCATCTTTTTTGTGGGCTATGGCTGCCTGACCTCTATCTTCTGTCGGCGGCCATTTTCTTAGAGCCCACATTATCTTCCATACAGACGGTTTTGGCAACCATTTTGCGAGAGCCTCCGGCCTCTAGGGTGCATTACACTGGCGCGAAAATTCACACAGGAAGTGCTGATAAAAGAAGCAGACTGACACAGCAGCAAGGGGACAGCATCATAGGCGCAGCATAGCAGTACCTATCCAGGGTGGTGAGTCCTCTGGGTAACCCAGCATCTCTGCAGCGCAGGAGGGTGGCCTATTGATATCTTGCCTGGAGCCCTGTGAGTGTCAGCGTGTGGTCAGCATGGCATCTGAGCCAGATGTCTTCTCCCCTGAAACACCAGATTTAGCAGCTGGTGTCCCTGAGGTGTCTATGGACGCTATGTCGGCAATCCTAGAGGCGTTTGCTGCCAGGGTGGAAGCAGCACACGGGAATACAGGGGGTAATAAACGCCCCCGTCCCCTGCAATCTTCTGGGGATATTTCTGATGCAGAACCAGGTCCAGCTACGGCTCATGGCCCAGATTCTGATGCATCAGAGACTGCAGACCGTGACCGATCGGACAGTGAGGAGGACTCCAAGTCCAGGTCAGTACGCGAGACGGCTTTGGTATCTGACCTTATTACTGCAGTGCGGGATACGCTAAAGTTGGAAAGGACTGAAGAAGTAGCAGATACTCCAGTCCCCTTTGGGTTTCGTAAACCTGCCCGCACTGCTAAGGTGTTCCCTTGTGTGTCTTATTTTGACAAACTCTTATACAAGGAATGGGAGAACCCACTGAGGGTCTTTACAGCCCCAAAGAGGTTTGCAGTACGGTACCCCTTTGAGGAGAGTTTTCTGAAGATATGGACCTCTCCCCCTATAGTGGACCCTTCGGTGTCCAGACTTAATAGAGCCACCACTATTCCAGTAGAAGGGGCTCCTGTTTTCAAGGACCCTGTGGATAAGAAGGCTGAAGCACTCGCTCGCTACCTATACTCAGTGGTAGGCTCAGCAGTACGCCCGGCATTGGCGGGGGCCCTAGTGTCTCAGACACTTACTGAATGGGCAAAATTGCTACTCCAGGGGTTAAAGGAGCGAGATGCTCCTCCTAATGAGATAACTTTGGCCGACCAGTTGGTCCAGGGCCTTAAGTTTGTCTGCGAGTCAGACATGGATACTATTCCCCTGCTGTCAAGAGCTTCGGTTTATGCAGTAGCAATACGCCGCCTGATCTGGCTAAAGGGCTGGTCTGCGGACCAGACTTCCAAGAAAGCCCTATTGGATCTGCCTTTTAAGGGCGACAGACTTTTTGGGGCTTCTCTGGATGACATCATCAAGGATGCTACAGGAGGTAAAAGCACTTTGCTTCCCCAAACTAGCAAGGGTAGGGGACCACGCCAAGGGCAAGGGCCCTCCTTTACTGCACGTAAGCGTTTTTTTCGCCCTCTTAAGGCGACAGGGAAAAGACCCCAGGCCGATAAAGCGCCTGCCCAAGGACAAAAGCGTCCTTGGTCCCGCAGACCCAACAAGCCTGTGGACAAATCTGCGTCCACATGAAGGTCCGCCCCCACCCAGATCTCGGGTGGGGGGACGTCTTCGCAAATTCGCGACTCAGTGGACTGCTCTAGTCTCCGACAGGTGGGTTTGCGAAGTAATCTCCTCAGGCTACAAGATAGAATTTCTCTCTTGTCCACCAGACAGATTCATCACCTCCAATCTCCAGCTACTACCGACCCGTCGGGAGGCCCTGTATGGGGCGGTCCAGGGTCTACTGGAACGCGGGGTAGTTATTCCAGTTCCAGAACAGGAACGGGGTCAGGGTTTTTACTCAAATCTGTTCATTGTGCCAAAGAAGGAGGGGGTTCGTCCAATCTTGGATCTCAGAGCCCTCAATTGCTTTGTGAAGGTACAAAGATTTCGGATGGAGTCGGTTCGATCCGTAGTCACGGCTCTCCATCCGGGGGACTTTCTGGCCTCCTTGGACATCAAGGACGCATACCTGCATGTCCCCATATACTCCAGACACCAGAGGTTTCTGCGATTTGCTATCGGGAAGAACCACTACCAGTTTGTGGCCCTCCCGTTTGGCCTTGCCTCAGCACCCAGGACGTTCACCAAGGTGCTCGCTCCGATTCTGGCACTTCTAAGACAGCGGGGTATCGCTATCACAGGTTACTTGGACGACCTTCTGCTGAAGGGCCCTTCAAGCTCAGAATTAGAGGTAAGCTTTGAGAGTATACATATCTGCTACTTCCCTGTTCCGGAAGTCAGACTCACTGTTTGTTTCGGTGGCTGGTCCCAAGAAGGGCCAAGCAGTCTCATCGGCCACCATCTCTAGGTGGATCCGACAGATAGTAATCCAGGCTTACGCCTTAAAGGGTCAGGCGCCCCCCTTTCCTGTCACGGCGCATTCGACCAGGGCAATAGGTGCCTCTTGGGCTTTCCGACATCAAGCGTCTGTTTCCCAACTATGTAAAGCGGCGACTTGGTCGTCCGCTCACACTTTCACAAAATTCTACAAAGTTGATGTAGGTGCATCTTCGGATGCCTCTTTCGGCCGCAAGGTTTTGCAGGCGGCTGTTTAGAGTTGCAACTCCTCCGTTGGAGGAGTGCTGTTTTGTGTTTTGGGGTGAAGTTTGTTTTTATGCTGTTACCACCCCTCGTTTTTTCTCTGACACTGCTTTGGGACGTCCCACTTTGTCAATAGAGAAGCTGTGTCGGTCCATGGACGAAAGAGTAAATAGGATTTTTTACTCACCGTAAAATCCTTTTCTCTGAGTCCATGGACCGACACAGCACCCACCCCTCCTTTTAAGTTTGTACTGCTTTTTGACGAACTGATCTGCGATGTGCAGACTGAGAGGGTATACCCAGAGGGTCCGCCCCCTGGGCGGTACTGTAGAAGGTGTGATGCAACACTTTTTACAAGTTTTTCTGCCTAGTCACTCCTAATTAACGGATAATACCCACTTTGTCAATAGAGAAGCTGTGTCGGTCCATGGACTCAGAGAAAAGGATTTTACGGTGAGTAAAAAATCCTATTTTTTTTAAAGATGGTTGATGATCAATGCTTTAGCACAGTATAGCACAAGGAGAATTTCCCTCACTGTCCTTCCCTGTCCCTAGAAACAAGGATTAGCACAGTAAAACACAGTGACACTCTCGCTACCTATAGTTTTCTGTCCCTAGAAAAAATGTTTTTTTAAAGATGGTTGATGATCAATGCTTTAGCACAGTATAGCACAAGGAGAATTTCCCTCACTGTCCTTCCCTGTCCCTAGAAACAAGGATTAGCACAGTAAAACACAGTGACACTCTCGCTACCTATAGTTTTCTTTTCCTAGAAAAAATGTTTTTTTAAAGATGGTTGATGATCAATGCTTTAGCACAGTATAGCACAAGGAGAATTTCCCTCACTGTCCTTCCCTGTCCCTAGAAACAAGGATTAGCACAGTAAAACACAGTGACACTCACGCTACCTATAGTTTTCTGTCCCTAGAAAAAATGTGTTTTTAAAGATGGTTGATGATCAATGCTTTAGCACAGTATAGCACAAGGAGAATTTCCCTCACTGTCCTTCCCTGTCCCTAGAAACAAGGATTAGCACAGTAAAACACACTGACACTCTCGCTACCTATAGTTTTCTGTCCCTAGAAAAAATGTTTTTTTAAAGATGGTTGATGATCAATGCTTTAGCACAGTATAGCACAAGGAGAATTTCCCTCACTGTCCTTCCCTGTCCCTAGAAACAAGGATTGGCACAGTAAAAACACACTGACACTCTCCCTACCTATAGTTTTCTGTCCCTAGAAAAAATGTTTTTTTAAAGATGGTTGATGATCAATGCTTTAGCACAGTATAGCACAAGGAGAATTTCCCTCACTGTCCTTCCCTGTCCCTAGAAACAAGGATTAGCACAGTAAAACACAGTGACACTCTCGCTACCTATAGTTTTCTGTCCCTAGAAAAAATGTTTTTTTAAAGATGGTTGATGATCAATGCTTTAGCACAGTATAGCACAAGGAGAATTTCCCTCACTGTCCTTCCCTGTCCCTAGAAACAAGGATTAGCACAGTAAAACACACTGACACTCTCGCTACCTATAGTTTTCTGTCCCTAGAAAAAAATTTTTTTTAAAGATGGTTGATGATCAATGCTTTAGCACAGTATAGCACAAGGAGAATTTCCCTCACTGTCCTTCCCTGTCCCTAGAAACAAGGATTAGCACAGTAAAACACAGTGACACTCTCGCTACCTATAGTTTTCTGTCCCTAGAAAAAAAGTTTTTTTAAAGATGGTTGATGATCAATGCTTTAGCACAGTATAGCACAAGGAGAATTTCCCTCACTGTCCTTCCCTATCCCTAGAAACAAGGATTAGCACAGTAAAACACACTGACACTCTCGCTACCTATAGTTTTCTGTCCCTAGAAAAAATGTTTTTTTAAAGATGGTTGATGATCAATGCTTTAGCACAGTATAGCACAAGGAGAATTTCCCTCACTGTCCTTCCCTGTCCCTAGAAACAAGGATTAGCACAGTAAAACACACTGACACTCTCGCTACCTATAGTTTTCTGTCCCTAGAAAAAATGTTTTTTTAAAGATGGTTGATGATCAATGCTTTAGCACAGTATAGCACAAGGAGAATTTCCCTCACTGTCCTTCCCTGTCCCTAGAAACAAGGATTAGCACAGTAAAACACACTGACACTCTCGCTACCTATAGTTTTCTGTCCCTAGAAAAAATGTTTTTTTAAAGATGGTTGATGATCAATGCTTTAGCACAGTATAGCACAAGGAGAATTTCCCTCACTGTCCTTCCCTGTCCTAGAAACAAGGATTAGCACAGTAAAACACACTGACACTCTCGCTACCTATAGTTTTCTGTCCCTAGAAAAAATGTTTTTTTAAAGATGGTTGATGATCAATGCTTTAGCACAGTATAGCACAAGGAGAATTTCCCTCACTGTCCTTCCCTGTCCCTAGAAACAAGGATTAGCACAGTAAAACACACTGACACTCTCGCTACCTATAGTTTTCTGTCCCTAGAAAAAATGTTTTTTTAAAGATGGTTGATGATCAATGCTTTAGCACAGTATAGCACAAGGAGAATTTCCCTCACTGTCCTTCCCTGTCCCTAGAAACAAGGATCAGCACAGTAAAACACAGTGACACTCTCGCTACCTATAGTTTTCTGTCCCTAGAAAAAATGTTTTTTTAAAGATGGTTGATGATCAATGCTTTAGCACAGTATAGCACAAGGAGAATTTCCCTCACTGTCCTTCCCTGTCCCTAGAAACAAGGATTAGCACAGTAAAACACACTGACACTCTCGCTACCTATAGTTTTCTGTCCCTAGAAAAAATGTTTTTTTAAAGATGGTTGATGATCAATGCTTTAGCACAGTATAGCACAAGGAGAATTTCCCTCACTGTCCTTCCCTGTCCCTAGAAACAAGGATTAGCACAGTAAAACACACTGACACTCTCCCTACCTATAGTTTTCTGTCCCTAGAAAAAATGTTTTTTTAAAGATGGTTGATGATCAATGCTTTAGCACAGTATAGCACAAGGAGAATTTCCCTCACTGTCCTTCCCTGTCCCTAGAAACAAGGATTAGCACAGTAAAACACACTGACACTCTCCCTACCTATCCTTCTCTTTCCCTAAACTAAAGGAATCCAGGTTAAGCAAGAAAAAAAAATGTCACTGTCCCTGCCTATGCTTCTCTTTCCCTGCTCCGGAACACACTACACTAGGCCGCCGTGCTGGCGGCCTTTTATAGTGTGGGGCGTGTACTAAACACCCTCAGCAATAATTGGCCACAGGCATCCTGCCTGTGGCCAATCATTGCTCTCCTCGCTGCCGGCGCTGTGATTGGCCAAGCATGCGGGGTCACAGTGCATGCTTGGCCAATCACAGCGCCTGGATGACACTGCGATGGCGTAGTGCATTGTGGGCCGTTCGCGTCACTCGAATTAGGCGCGAACGGCCCAAATCGTTCGATCTTCGTCGAACGATCGAACAGCCGATGTTCGAGTCGAACGTATGTTCGACTCGAACACCGAGCTCATCCCTAGTGGCAAGTTATCCTCGCTATCTGGGAAGGTGAACTTCAAAAATCTCACTAACCTTGGAAAATAAATACATAAAGATTTCTGATGTTACCAGCACTTTTTTTTTAAGCTGCATCTTTTTCCAGACCAGAATTCAGGAAGCATTAAAGTATAACTAAAGGCAAAACTTTTCTTTTTAGTTTTAGAGTGGAGAGGGATTACAAGACCTGTCAGTTTTTATTGCTGTCTGAGTCCCCCTTAGGGAGATTCACCCTCTCTATTTGCCCCGTTTACCATTATCACTGAAATCTTCCAATGGGGACACTGGTTCTGGTGCCCTTGGGGTCCCCAAGAGACTTCTTAATGAGGAACTGCAGTCTGCTCACATAATTTGTAATAAAAACGTCTTTGCCGTTCTGAAGCTTCCCTCCAACCACTTTGTATATTATTTTATATATACAGTGGAACCTCGGATTTCGAGTAATATGGATAACTAGCGTCTCGCAATACGAGCGCTGTATTTTTTTAAATTCTGACTCGGTTTGCAAGTGTTGTCTCGCAAAACCAGCAGGATTCAAGCCAAAGCGGTGTGCAATACTGCATTTGGCCTGAGGTGGGGGGCGCCAAAAAAAAAGCAGAGCCGACCGGCGCCGTTCGGAAAATCACAGAAATACTCACTTCCCGAACCTTTCCGAGGTTCTCCGAGTTCAGCCGAGGTGTCCTCGGGCCTTTCCGAGTGATTCCGAGGCTCTCCGGCACCCCCCACCTCTGGCCACATGCAGTATTGCATGCCATTGAAGTCAATGCGGAACAAATTAATTTTCATTTCCATTGACTACAATGGGGAAACTCGCTTTGATATGCGAGTACTTTGGATTATGAGCATTCTCCTGGAACGGATTATGCTCGTAATCCAAGGTTCCACTGTACTATTATTCTGTAATTGCCAAAAATGCTGCAGAAATCTCCCTCCACTGAGTCTGGCTGCATCCACTTTAACTGTGGGCAGCTGAAGCTGCTGCCTGTTCACTTCCTGGATTTACACAGACACACCTCCAGCTCTGCAGCTCTCATTGGCCCTCTTATTGCCCTTGCTGGCAAACTCTCACGAGAGTGAGAAAGAAAGCTGTGCATGATGTCATAAGCCTAGACTAATGACCAGACAAGAAGAAGGAAGTGGGCTGTATTACTGGCAGAAAAAAGGTAAGGTATTTACATCACTGCCCGGAGCATGAGGGGACGGTGACGTCATAATGGGCAGGGTCATCGGATGACATCATCCGGTGACCCCGCCCCATGCCAATATAAGTTGTTGCGCACCGTGCACACGGCATTACAGCGGGAGAGAACGTTGCGTCAACATTGGAAGAAGAGCAGAGGGAAGAAGACGACGGAGAAGACCGGACAAGAGCTAGCAAAACAGCGCCGGAGAGAGCGGAAAAGGCGGGAGAGCCCCACGGAGCTGCCTAATAAATTAATTTAAAAACCTGTGTAGTGCGTTTTATTTTTTACACTTTTTTTCCAGGTGAATGGGTAGGAGTACGATGTACCCCATACTCATTCACATAGGGTGGGGCCAGGATCTGGGGGGCCCCAGATTTCGATAAGCCCCCAGCCCGCAGACCCGATAACCAACGGCCAAGGTTGTCAGGAATAGGCCCTTGTCCTCATCAACATGGGGACAATGTGCTTTTGGGTGGGGGGGCATAGGGCCCCCTGTCCCAAAGCACCCACCCCCCCATGTTGAGGGCATGCGGCCCGGTACGGTTCAGGAGGGGGGGTGCTCGCTCGTCCCCACCCCCTTTCCTGACTGGCCGGGCTGCGTGCTCGGATAAGGGTCTTGTTAAGGATTTTGGGGGGACCCCCATGCCGTTTTTTCGGCGTAGGGGTTTCCCCTTGAAATCCATACCAGACCGAAGGGCCTGGTATGCTCTTGGAGGGGGAACCCATGACAGTTTTTTTTTTTTTTATTTGGCGTGGAGTTCCCCCTCAATATCATCAGAGCACAAGTCGCATGCCAAAGTCAGATCATACAAGACGGCGATCCGACTTCAGTGATATTCAATGGGCTGAAGCAGGATCAAAGTCGAACCAAAGTAGTGCAGGGAGCATTTTCAAAGTCGGAACGACTTGAGTCGGACCAGTTAAGACGGCTCCCATAGGGAAACATTGATTTTCACACCCCCTGATGAAGTCACGTGACCGTGACGCCATGCGTAGGGACGGAGAGGCAATCAGACAGACGGAAGCAAACGAGCTCGCCGCTCGTATAGGAGATAAGTTCATTTTATGTCATTTTTATGTGAGTTTCATGTGAGTTTATACAAGCAATCCACTGTTATATTATTAAACTTACCAATTGGTTTAAAAACGTACTTCACGATCGAGACCCTATTTTTTCCTTTTAACCCCGCCATCACTGGGAGGTGAGAGCAATCCCCTGGATATAATATAGGTGTACCCTTTTACCTGAGGAACCACAGCGTTTGGCACAAAGGTTGTTCTATTGTTCTATTGACGCCAGGACCATAACAGAAGGATCAGTGACCCTAATTAAACATATGCGGTTACCTCATTACCGCTAGGTAAGAGGCCATCTATTACCTTAGTGTAGGGATGAGCTTCGTGTTCGAGTCGAACATACGTTCGACTCGAACATCGGCTGTTCGATCGTTCGACGAAGATCGAACGATTTGGGCCGTTCGCGCCAAATTCGAGTGACGCGAACGGCCCACAATGCACTACGCCATCGCAGTGTCATCCAGGCGCTGTGATTGGCCAAGCATGCACTGTGACCCCGCATGCTTGGCCAATCACAGCGCCGGCAGCGAGGAGAGCAATGATTGGCCACAGGCAGGATGCCTGTGGCCAATTATTGCTGAGGGTGTTTAGTACACGCCCCACACTATAAAAGGCCGCCAGCACGGCGGCCTAGTGTAGTGTGTTCCGGAGCAGGGATAGAGCAGCATAGGCAGGGACAGTGACTGTTATTTCTTTCTTGCTTAACCTGGATTCCTTTAGTTTAGGGAAAGAGAAGGATAGGTAGGGAGAGTGTCAGTGTGTTTTGTGCTTGTGCTATAGTGTGCTTAAAAAAAACATTTATTCTAGGGACAGAAAACTGTAGGTAGGGAGAGTGTTTTTTTTCTTTCACTCTGCAATTCCTTGTTTCCAGGGACCTGGAAGGACAGTGAGTGAATTCTCCTTGTGCTATATTGTGCTTAAAAAAAACATTTATTCTAGGGACAGAAAACTGTAGGTAGGGAGAGTGTCAGTTTATTTCACTCTGCAAGTCCTTGTTTCCAGGGACCTGTAAGGACAGTGAGTGAATTGTCCTTGTGATATATTGTGATTAAAAAAAACATTTTTTCTAGGGACAGAAAACTGTAGGTAGGGAGAGTGTTTTTTTTCTTTCACTCTGCAAGTCCTTGTTTCCAGGGACCTGGAAGGACAGTGAGTGAATTCTCCTTGTGCTATATTGTGCTTAAAAAAAACATTTATTCTAGGGACAGAAAACTGTAGGTAGGGAGAGTGTCAGTTTATTTCACTCTGCAAGTCCTTGTTTCCAGGGACCTGTAAGGACAGTGAGTGAATTGTCCTTGTGCTATATTGTGCTTAAAAAAAACATTTATTCTAGGGACAGAAAACTGTAGGTAGGGAGAGTGTCAGCTTATTTCACTCTGCAAGTCCTTGTTTCCAGGGACCTGTAAGGACAGTGAGTGAATTGTCCTTGTGCTATATTGTGCTTAAAAAAACATTTATTCTAGGGACAGAAAACTGTAGGTAGGGAGAGTGTCAGTTTCTTTCACTCTGCAAGTCCTTGTTTCCAGGGACCTGTAAGGACAGTGAGTGAATTGTCCTTGTGATATATTGTGATTAAAAAAAACATTTTTTCTAGGGACAGAAAACTGTAGGTAGGGAGAGTGTTTTTTTTCTTTCACTCTGCAAGTCCTTGTTTCCAGGGACCTGGAAGGACAGTGAGTGAATTGTCCTTGTGCTATATTGTGCTTAAAAAAAAACATTTTTTCTAGGGACAGAAAACTGTAGGTAGGGAGAGTGTTTATTTTCTTTCACTATGCAAGTCCTTGTTTCCAGGGACCTCTAAGGACAGTGAGTGAATTGTCCTTGTGCTATATTGTGCTTAAAAAAAACATTTATTCTAGGGACAGAAAACTGTAGGTAGGGAGAGTGTCAGTTTATTTCACTCTGCAAGTCCTTGTTTCCAGGGACCTGGAAGGACAGTGAGTGAATTGTCCTTGTGCTATATTGTGATTAAAAAAAACATTTTTTCTAGGGACAGAAAACTGTAGGTAGGGAGAGTGTTTTTTTTCTTTCACTCTGCAAGTCCTTGTTTCCAGGGACCTGGAAGGACAGTGAGTGAATTGTCCTTGTGCTATATTGTGCTTAAAAAAAAACATTTTTTCTAGGGACAGAAAACTGTAGGTAGGGAGAGTGTTTATTTTCTTTCACTCTGCAAGTCCTTGTTTCCAGGGACCTCTAAGGACAGTGAGTGAATTGTCCTTGTGCTATATTGTGCTTAAAAAAAACATTTATTCTAGGGACAGAAAACTGTAGGTAGGGAGAGTGTCAGTTTATTTCACTCTGCAAGTCCTTGTTTCCAGGGACCTGGAAGGACAGTGAGTGAATTGTCCTTGTGCTATATTGTGCTTAAAAAAAACATTTTTTCTAGGGACAGAAAACTGTAGGTAGGGAGAGTGTTTTTTTCTTTCACTCTGCAAGTCCTTGTTTCCAGGGACCTGTAAGGACAGTGAGTGAATTGTCCTTGTGCTATATTGTGCTTAAAAAAACATTTATTCTAGGGACAGAAAACTGTAGGTAGGGAGAGTGTCAGTTTATTTCACTCTGCAAGTCCTTGTTTCCAGGGACCTGTAAGGACAGTGAGTGAATTGTCCTTGTGCTATAGTGTGCTTAAAAAAAACATTTATTCTAGGGACAGAAAACTGTAGGTAGGGACAGTGTCAGTTTCTTTCACTCTGCAAGTCCTTGTTTCCAGGGACCTGGAAGGACAGTGAGTGAATTGTCCTTGTGCTATATTGTGATTAAAAAAAACATTTTTTCTAGGGACAGAAAACTGTAGGTAGGGAGAGTGTTTTTTTTCTTTCACTCTGCAAGTCCTTGTTTCCAGGGACCTGTAAGGACAGTGAGTGAATTGTCCTTGTGCTATATTGTGCTTAAAAAAAACATTTATTCTAGGGACAGAAAACTGTAGGTAGGGAGAGTGTCAGTTTCTTTCACTCTGCAAGTCCTTGTTTCCAGGGACCTGTAAGGACAGTGAGTGAATTGTCCTTGTGCTATATTGTGATTAAAAAAAACATTTTTTCTAGGGACAGAAAACTGTAGGTAGGGAGAGTGTTTTTTTTCTTTCACTCTGCAAGTCCTTGTTTCCAGGGACCTGGAAGGACAGTGAGTGAATTCTCCCTGTGCTATATTGTGCTTAAAAAAAACATTTATTCTAGGGACAGAAAACTGTAGGTAGGGAGAGTGTCAGTTTATTTCACTCTGCAAGTCCTTGTTTCCAGGGACCTGTAAGGACAGTGAGTGAATTGTCCTTGTGCTATATTGTGCTTAAAAAAAACATTTATTCTAGGGACAGAAAACTGTAGGTAGGGAGAGTGTCAGTTTATTTCACTCTGCAAGTCCTTGTTTCCAGGGACCTGTAAGGACAGTGAGTGAATTGTCCTTGTGCTATATTGTGCTTAAAAAAACATTTATTCTAGGGACAGAAAACTGTAGGTAGGGAGAGTGTCAGTTTCTTTCACTCTGCAAGTCCTTGTTTCCAGGGACCTGTAAGGACAGTGAGTGAATTGTCCTTGTGATATATTGTGATTAAAAAAAACATTTTTTCTAGGGACAGAAAACTGTAGGTAGGGAGAGTGTTTTTTTTCTTTCACTCTGCAAGTCCTTGTTTCCAGGGACCTGGAAGGACAGTGAGTGAATTGTCCTTGTGCTATATTGTGCTTAAAAAAAAACATTTTTTCTAGGGACAGAAAACTGTAGGTAGGGAGAGTGTTTATTTTCTTTCACTCTGCAAGTCCTTGTTTCCAGGGACCTCTAAGGACAGTGAGTGAATTGTCCTTGTGCTATATTGTGCTTAAAAAAAACATTTATTCTAGGGACAGAAAACTGTAGGTAGGGAGAGTGTCAGTTTATTTCACTCTGCAAGTCCTTGTTTCCAGGGACCTGGAAGGACAGTGAGTGAATTGTCCTTGTGCTATATTGTGATTAAAAAAAACATTTTTTCTAGGGACAGAAAACTGTAGGTAGGGAGAGTGTTTTTTTCTTTCACTCTGCAAGTCCTTGTTTCCAGGGACCTGTAAGGACAGTGAGTGAATTGTCCTTGTGCTATATTGTGCTTAAAAAAAACATTTATTCTAGGGACAGAAAACTGTAGGTAGGGAGAGTGTCAGTTTATTTCACTCTGCAAGTCCTTGTTTCCAGGGACCTGGAAGGACAGTGAGTGAATTGTCCTTGTGCTATATTGTGATTAAAAAAAACATTTTTTCTAGGGACAGAAAACTGTAGGTAGGGAGAGTGTTTTTTTTCTTTCACTCTGCAAGTCCTTGTTTCCAGGGACCTGGAAGGACAGTGAGTGAATTGTCCTTGTGCTATATTGTGCTTAAAAAAAAACATTTTTTCTAGGGACAGAAAACTGTAGGTAGGGAGAGTGTTTATTTTCTTTCACTCTGCAAGTCCTTGTTTCCAGGGACCTCTAAGGACAGTGAGTGAATTGTCCTTGTGCTATATTGTGCTTAAAAAAAACATTTATTCTAGGGACAGAAAACTGTAGGTAGGGAGAGTGTCAGTTTATTTCACTCTGCAAGTCCTTGTTTCCAGGGACCTGGAAGGACAGTGAGTGAATTGTCCTTGTGCTATATTGTGCTTAAAAAAAAACATTTTTTCTAGGGACAGAAAACTGTAGGTAGGGAGAGTGTTTTTTTCTTTCACTCTGCAAGTCCTTGTTTCCAGGGACCTGTAAGGACAGTGAGTGAATTGTCCTTGTGCTATATTGTGCTTAAAAAAAACATTTATTCTAGGGACAGAAAACTGTAGGTAGGGAGAGTGTCAGTTTATTTCACTCTGCAAGTCCTTGTTTCCAGGGACCTGTAAGGACAGTGAGTGAATTGTCCTTGTGCTATAGTGTGCTTAAAAAAAACATTTATTCTAGGGACAGAAAACTGTAGGTAGGGACAGTGTCAGTTTCTTTCACTCTGCAAGTCCTTGTTTCCAGGGACCTGGAAGGACAGTGAGTGAATTGTCCTTGTGCTATATTGTGATTAAAAAAAACATTTTTTCTAGGGACAGAAAACTGTAGGTAGGGAGAGTGTTTTTTTTCTTTCACTCTGCAAGTCCTTGTTTCCAGGGACCTGTAAGGACAGTGAGTGAATTGTCCTTGTGCTATATTGTGCTTAAAAAAAACATTTATTCTAGGGACAGAAAACTGTAGGTAGGGAGAGTGTCAGTTTATTTCACTCTGCAAGTCCTTGTTTCCAGGGACCTGTAAGGACAGTGAGTGAATTGTCCTTGTGCTATATTGTGATTAAAAAAAAACATTTTTTCTAGGGACAGAAAACTGTAGGTAGGGAGAGTGTTTTTTTTCTTTCACTCTGCAAGTCCTTGTTTCCAGGGACCTGTAAGGACAGTGAGTGAATTGTCCTTGTGCTATATTGTGCTTAAAAAAAATATTTTTTCTAGGGACAGAAAACTGTAGGTAGGGAGAGTGTCAGTTTCTTTCACTGTGAAAGTCCTTGTTTCAAGGGACAGAGAAGGACACCTGAAGGTAGCCCTTATTGCTTTTTTCCCATCTCCCTGCAGGCCATCTATTAGAATGTCTGGAAGGCAAACAAGGAGAGGCAGACAGTCAGGAGGCAATAAAAGAGGGCAAGCAGGCTCTGTGTCTGGGGGCAACAGTGCTGGTCGTGGACGCGGTGCATTGTCATCAGCACATGGCCATGGGACACGCTTGTCCTTCTTTTCGGCAGCTGGACATGTTGAGCCACATCATGCCGAAGACTTGGTAGAGTGGATGACCAAGCCCTCCTCCTCCTCCTCATCCTCTCTCACCCAGGCTCAGGGTACTGGAAAAGCAGCTGCCAAAGCGTCGTCTTCCCTGGTATCAATGTCAGACAAATCATCAGTCACTCCTTCCCTAGACCCACCATGTCCTCCTCCTGAGGAGTCCCCCGAACTGTTTCAGCACAGTGTTGGGTACATGCTCCAGGAGGATGCCCAGCGTTTCGAAGGGTCTGATGATGAAACCCAGCTAGAGGAAGGCAGTAGCGTGAGAGCAGACAGAGGGGATGCTCAAGAAGGACACCAATCTGGCAGTCATGTTCCAGCAGCTGCAGCATACTGCCAGATTGGCTCCAGTGATGAGGAGGGAGGGGATGATGAGGTCACTGACTCCACGTGGGTGCCTAATAGGAGAGAGGAGGAGGAGGAGGATGAGGAGGAGGCACATCTCCAACGAGGCAGGATGCCCTTTGGTGGCCAGCGTAAGGGCAGTACACCGACGGAATCACACCGCAGAGCTCCGCCTGTGCAGGGCGCTGCCTCTGCCCGTCATTCAAAAAGTTCTTTGGTGTGGGCCTTTTTTGAGGCTAGTGCATCAGATCGCACAGCTGCTGTTTGCAACATATGTCTCAAGCGTATATCGCGTGGCCAAAACATCAGCCGCTTGGGTACCACATGCCTGACCAGACATATGTTGACCTGCCATGCAGCTCGTTGGCAAGCCTACCTCAAAGACCCACACCAAAGAACAAAGCGGACCTCTCCTTGCACCGCATCAGCTGGGATCTCCAACCCCACTATAACTTCAGTCCTCTCTGAAACATGCACTGAGAGGAATGAAGGTGTAGAATTAGGTGTGTCACAGCCAAGTACTTGCGCCCACTCTGCTAGCAGTACACCGACGTCCGATTCTAGCAGGCAAATTTCCCTGCCCCAGCTGCTGGACCATCGAAAGAAGTTCACTCCCAGCCATCCACATGCCCAGCAGTTGAATGCTAGCTTGGCTAAATTGCTAGCGCTTCAACTGCTGCCTTTTCAGTTGGTAGACTCGGCCCCCTTCCGTGAGTTTGTGCAATGTGCGGTTCCTCAGTGGCAGGTTCCCAAACGCCACTTTTTCTCACGGAAGGCTATTCCGGCTCTCTACCGGCATGTGGAAGGCAATGTCTTGGCCTCGCTGGACAGGGCGGTCAGCGGTAAGGTGCATATTACCGCTGACTCATGGTCCAGCAGGCATGGACAGGGACGTTACCTTTCTTTCACGGCCCATTGGGTCACTCTTTTGGCAGCTGGGAAGGATTCAGGACAAGGTGCAGTAGTGTTGGAGGTTGTCCCACCGCCACGCCTCCAAAATGCTACTACTGGTTGTGACACACCTCTCTCCTCCACCCCCTCCTCTTCTTCTTCCTCCATGGCCTCTTCCTGTGGTTTGTCCTATGAACCAGCGGTGCTCCGTAGCCGTTCACGGGGCTACGCAAGTACGCAGGCAAAAAGATGCCATGCCGTGCTTGCGCTGGTGTGTTTGGGGGACAGAAGCCACACTGGGGCAGAGGTCCTGTCTGCTCTGCAGGGCCAGGCCGAGAGGTGGTTGACGCCACGCCAGCTTAAGCCAGGAATGGTGGTTTGCGACAATGGCACCAACCTCCTCTCCGCCCTCCGACAGGGACAACTGACCCATGTGCCCTGTGTGGCTCACGTCCTTAACCTGGTGGTGCAGCGCTTCTTGGGCAGGTACCCGGGCTTACAGGATGTCCTGAGGCAGGCCAGGAAAGTCTGTGTGCATTTCCGCAGATCTTATAATGCCAGTGCTCGCCTGGCTGAGCTGCAAAAGGAGTTGAACCTGCCCAAGAACCGCCTTATATGTGACATGCCCACCAGGTGGAACTCAACGTTGGCCATGCTGCAGCGGCTGCACATGCAGCAGAGGGCCATCAATGAGTACCTGTGCGACTACGGCACCAGGACAGGGTCAGGGGAGCTTGGTTTTTTTTCTCCACGCCAGTGGGGCATGATCAGGGATGCATGCACTGTCCTGGCACCATTTGAGGAGGCCACGAGGATGGTGAGCAGTGACAGTGCATGCATCAGTGACACTGTACCTCTTGTCCACCTGTTGGAGCACACGCTGCGTGGAATAATGGACAGGGCACTTGAGGCAGAACAGAGGCAGGAAGAGGAGGACTTCCTTGCCTCTCAAGGCCCCCTTTACCCAGACAGTGTTCCTTCTGTCCCACCCATCGCACAGGAAGAGGAGGAGGAGGAGGAGGAGGAGGAGGAGGATTGTGTCAGCATGGAGGTGGAGGCTGGCACTCAGCATCATCAGCAGCAGTCTTTTAGGGATGATTTACAGTCCCAAGAAACCAGTGGACTTGTACGTGGCTGGGAGGAGGTGGCTGCGGATCATGTCGTCCTTAGTGACCCAGAGGACTCCGGAGCGAATGCCTCAGCAAACCTACGCTGCATGGCCTCCCTGATCCTGCAAAGTCTGCGGAAGGATCCTCGTATTCTTCGGATCAAGGAGAGGGACCATTACTGGCTGGCCACTCTCCTTGATCCACGGTACAAGGGTAAGGTTGCGGACCTTATGTTACCGTCGCAGAGGGAGCAGAGGATGAGACAACTCCGGGAGGCCTTGCAGAAAGGTCTGTGCAACGCGTTCCCAGAGACTGGGAGGTTGCAAACTCCTGGTCCTGGACAACGAGTTGCTGAGGCTTCGGCCAGTCAAAGAAGGAGCGGTGGGGAAGGTGGCCGTCTGACCGATGCGTTCAGACAATTCTTTAGTCCGCAGCCCCAAAGTATGATCGGTTCCAGCAACCATCGCCAGCGTCTGATAAACATGGTGCAGGAATATCTAGGGGCAAGGTCAGACTTGGACACCTTCCCCACCGAAAATCCTCTGGCTTACTGGGTCTTGAGGATGGATCACTGGCCAGAGCTTGCACAGTATGCAATTGAGCTACTGGCCTGTCCTGCATCCAGCGTTCTTTCGGAACGCACATTCAGTGCTGCTGGAGGATTTGTCACGGATCACAGGGTGCGCCTGTCCACCGACTCGGTTGATCGACTGACTTTCATCAAGATGAACCAGTCTTGGATCACCACCAGCTACCACACACCTGATGCTGATATAACAGACTAATTGATTTTAAAATGTCACATCCCTTCAAGACTGATGCTGATGCTGAGTGCCTGTGCTGTTATGTTGACTGGCTATCCTCCTCCTCCGAGTCCTCAATGATACGATTGATGATGATAGCTTGGAAGATCATTTTTGTTTATGGGTGCCGCCACCAGTGCCTAACGCCCAATTTTTCAGCCCCTGTTTAACAGGGGCGTGTAATTACAATTTTTGAAGCAATACTTTGCAACAGGGCTCATTGCTGTGCTCCAAGTACAGTATCTGTGAGGAGTTGCAGTGTTGTGCCACCAGTGCCTAAGGCCCAATTTTTCAGCCCCTGTTTAACAGGGGCGTGTCATTACAATTTTTGAAGCAATACTTTGCAACAGGGCTCATTGCTGTGCTCCAAGTACAGTATCTGTGAGGAGTTGCAGTGTTGTGCCACCAGTGCCTAAGGCCCAATTTTTCAGCCCCTGTTTAACAGGGGCGTGTCATTACAATTTTTGAAGCAATACTTTGCAACAGGGCTCATTGCTGTGCTCCAAGTACAGTATCTGTGAGGAGTTGCAGTGTTGTGCCACCAGTGCCTAAGGCCCAATTTTTCAGCCCCTGTTTAACAGGGGCGTGTCATTACAATTTTTGAAGCAATACTTTGCAACAGGGCTCATTGCTGTGCTCCAAGTACAGTATCTGTGAGGGGTTGCAGTGTTGTGCCACCAGTGCCTAAGGCCCAATTTTTCAGCCCCTGTTCAACAGGGGCATGTAATTACAATTCTTGATCTAATAATTCACAGCAGGGCCCATTGCTGCACCCACCAAGAGTAACTGTCAGGGCTTACAGTGTTGTGGCACCAGCACCACCATCAAAGGCCCAATTTTTACTACCACTGTTCAACAATTATATGTAATTAAAATTCCTGATATAATAGTTGACAGCAGGGCGTTCCAGCACCAACCAAGAGTAACTGTGAGTGCTTACAGTGTTGTGCCAACACCAACAACTAAGGGGCCTATTTCTGCAGAGTATATACGGCAGGTCCCTACTTTCAAACATCCAACTTACAAACGACTCCTACTTGCAAACGCAAGAAGACAACAGGAAGTGAGAGGAAATCTACCACTAGGAAGGAAAATTCTCTCCTGTAAGAATAAATATGGGAGAAAGGTGTCTCCTCTGTACTGATGCTTTATCAGCAATCCTTGTTTCAAGAAAAAGACCACATTTCAAAAAGAGTTGTCATTGGGACGGAAAGTGAGGTGAAATGTTCTGAACAGGGGCACAGACAGCAAAACAAATGTTACAGGGGTGATAACCCTTACCTATGTTTTCCAAAAAGTTTAAAAATAGATTTTTGGTCTGGAGCTACACTTCAACAATGTACCTGTTCAAAATTACAAACAGACTCTACATAAGAACAAACCTACAGTCCCTGTCTTGTATGCACCGCCTGTATAGGGCTGTTCAGAGTATATAGGGCCTTTTTTATTTTATGTGCGGGGTTCCCCTTAATATCCATACAAGACCCAAAGGGGCTGGTAATGGGCTGGGGTAGGGGGGGGGGGTCATGGGGTAGCTATGCCATTTTTCTTAAAGAATTTCATCCATATTACCGGGACCAGACATTACATTAAAGCCGCAAGCAGTTTTAAATGGCTTTTTTTTCCTTTAGAAGTGTCATTTTGTGCAGGGACAGTTCTAAACACGGGAAACACGTGGCACTTCACAGGCATACTTTAGACACCCCCCAGGTACGATATTTAAAGGAATATTTGACTTTTTTTTTTTCACTTTATGCATCATTAAAATGACTGCTCCCGAAAAACGACCGTTTTTAAAACTTCTTTTTGCATTGATACATGTCCCCTGGTGCAGAACCCGGGTTCCCAAACCCTTTTTAGGACAATAACATGCATAATAGTTGTTATAATTAGCACTTTAGAATTCGAACGTTCGCATCCATTGTATTTAATAGGGTTCTAATGTTCGTTCGAACTTTCGGTCCGTTCGCGGGTTCTGGTGCGAACCGAACCCGGGGGTGTTCGGCTCATCACTACCTTAGTGTGTGACACCGGAAGTCGAGATTCACACATCTCCTCACCTTAGCATCACCTGCATACGCGAAGTTCCAGGAATGTCACCTTGATGAAATCATAAAATAATTTTTCACTGGCATCACTTGCCATTCTTTCACTTATGAACTTTTGGAGTTCAACATCTTTATTTTCTGTTCCATTGTTTATTGGACATTTTTTGCTATTTCTGCATTTTCACTTCAGCACTTTTTTGCACTTTGCAATTAGCAGTTTCACTTGTGCACAGTTCATTGCACTGCAATTTGCAGGTTATTTCGTTTATGCACCTTTTTAGCATATTTGCACAGCAGCGTTCACTTTCATATTTACTGTAGTTTATCACCTTTAATCAATTTATTTGATTGTTTTTATGTTTCTAGTATTTATGCATTACCGTAATTCTTAACCATCATTTTTAGATTGTGTATTGCTTTTAATTTATTTATTGGTTTGAGTTAGCCACTGTGCACCTTATATTTATATTTTCACCAACACATATTTTTACCAGAAACAGCGCAACACCACCCCCCTCTTTACATTAATTTTCACACGTCATGCGACATGAGCTCCCAATGTCGGAGCGTTTGTCGCACCAGTGTGAGCCCAGCCTTACAGCAGGTTCTCATTGACCCCAATGGGTGAGTTTGATAGGAGGGGCCACCTGTGAAAATCTGCAAGCCGAGGTGAATTTGCCGCAGCTGCAAAGCATTAGCCTATGTATAGCCCTGTCCTGATGTAATGTTAGAATTGAGGTGGATGGTAAAATTGCAGCTCAACTGCCTGTACTGGAGACCTAGTGTGGAAAAATATATTATTGTAACAGCGTCTTGAGTGAAATGAATGGCAACGAAAAACTCTTAGGGCTTTCATAGTACTTTCCTGGAATTGGTCTAAAGAGTCCATACTATGTGCAGAGATCTGCATTATGTGGTAATAGAAATGCATATCTTAGCATATCAATGCGTTTTCACATGAAGGCCACATCAAGGGTTAAAATTCTAATATTTATTTTTTTAAATAAAAGGTGTGTGGCATTGTGGAGAGCCTCTTCACTATGTAACTCATCCCCACCCGGAGTCATCCTCATCCCTCTCCACAATATATCCCCACCTCCGCCCAGCATCATCCATCCCTCTCCACATTATATCCCCACCTCCGCCCAGCATCATCCATCCCTCTCCACATTATATCCCCACCTCCGCCCAGCATCATCCATCCCTCTCCACATTATATCCCCACCTCCGCCCAGCATCATCCATCCCTCTCCACAATATATCCCCACCTCCGCCCAGCATCATCCTCATCCCTCTCCACATTATATCCCCACTTCCGCCCAGCATCATCCTCATCCCTCTCCACAATATATCCCCACCTCCGCCCAGCATCATCTATCCCTCTCCACATTATATCCTCACCTCCGCCCAGCATCATCCTCATCCCACTCCACAATATATCCCCACCTCCGCCAAGCATCGTCCTCATCCCTCTCCACATTATATCCCCACCTCCGCCCAGCATCATCCATCCCTCTCCACATTATATCCCCACCTCCGCCCAGCACCATCCTCATCCCTCTCAACAATATATCCCCACTTCCGCCCAGCATCATCCATCCCTCTCCACATTATATTCCCACCTCCACGCAGCATCATCCTCATCCCTCTTCACAATATATCCCCAGCTCCACCCAGCATCATCCTCATCCCTTTCCACATTATATCCCCACCTCCGCCCAGCATCATCCATCCCTCTCCACATTATATCCCCACCTCCGCCCAGCATCATCCATCCCTCTCCACATTATATCCCCACCTCCACCCAGAATCATCCTCATCCCTCTCCACATTATATAGTGTGTATATATAATACATGAGAGTGGGGGGCAGTGTATATATTATACATAGGGGGTCTCTGTATGTATAATATATATAATACATTGGGGTGGTGTATATATAAAACATGGCGTGAGGGGGGAAGTGTGTAATACATGGGGTGATGGGTGGGTCAGTGTATATATAATACATGGGGTGATTGGGGGTCAGTGTATATATATATAATACATGGGGGCAGTGTGTAATACATGGGGTGATGGGGGGCAGTGTATATATAATACATGGGGTGAGGGGGGGCAGTGTATATATAATACATGGGGTGAGGGGGGGGCAGTATATATATAATACATGTGGGGCAGTGTGTAATACATGGGGTGATGGGGGGGGCAGTGTATATATAATACATAGGGGGGTCAATGTATATATAATACATGGGGTGAGGGGGGGGGTCAGTGTATATAATACATGGGGGTCATCCCCACCTCCGCCCAGCATCATCCTCATCCCTCTCCACATTATATCCTCACCTCCGCCCAGCATCATCCTCATCCCTCTCCACATTATATCCCCACCTCCGCCCAGCATCATCCTCATCCCTCTCCACATTATATCCCCACCTCCGCCCAGCATCATCCTCATCCCTCTCCACATTATATCCTCACCTCCACCCAGCATCATCCTCATCCCTCTCCACATTATATCCCCACCTCCGCCCAGCATCATCCTCATTCCTCTCCACATTATGTCCCCACCTCCACCCAGCATCATCCATCCCTCTCCACATTATATCCCCACCTCCGCCCAGCATCATCCTCATCCCTCTCCACATTATGTCCTCACCTCCGCCCAGCATCATCCTCATCCCACTCCACATTATATCCCCACCTCCGCCCAGCATCATCCTCATCCCTCTCCACATTATGTCCCCACCTCCACCCAGCATCATCCATCCCTCTCCACATTATATCCCCACCTCCGCCCAGCATCATCATCATCCCTCTCCACATTATATCCCCACCTCCACCCAGCATCATCCTCATCCCTCTCCACATTATATAGTGTGTATATTATACATAGGGGGGGGGTCTCTGTATGCATAATATATATAATACATTGCTGGGGGGGTATGTATATTTATATATATATATATATATATAAAATTCAGCGTATATAAAATATATGGGGTAATGGGTCAGGCAGTGTGTATATAATACATGGGGGGGGGGGGTCAGTATAGATATAATAATATATAATATATGGGGTGAGGGGTCAGTGTATATATAATACATGGGGGGGGGATGGGGGGGTCAGTGACACAGATGCAATTTCTTATTACATACATGTTCTTAGGGGGTGAGGGGTATAATACTGTACTAGTGGAAGGGAGTACTAGAAGTACATGAGTTGGGGGCCCCGGGCAGTGTTGCCAACCCCCTGAAGTGAAATTTACTGGCAAGGATGCCAAAATTTCTGTACGGCACCAATTTCTTACTGGCAAAAATAATGAAGATTACTGGCAGAGCCGCATTTTTTACTGATGCTGCAAAAAAGTACCTAAAATTACGGTTTTTAGTACTAAACAGTGCAAATATCAATATTTCAACTATAAACACACAGCTAATGCTAATATCAATGTGTTTAAGTTAAACAAAAGTAAAAAAACATATTTCTCAATTCACATGAAGGTTAGGATACTATAACCCAGCCAGCACAGAGTTCCCTCTTACATCAGAGTCTGCAGGATGCCCCCTTACAGTGCAAGGGAACTCTTATGTAAAGGGGAACGCTGCAGATCATGATGTAAGGGGGAACTCTGATGTGGAGGGGGGCTCTGGTGAATAGAGACCACCTTCCACAGAGTGAATACACTAAGGTAAGGGGGGGTACTAATATAAGGGGGAAACCTTTATATCAGTGCCCCCTTACATTATTGTATTCTTTCACCTCCTTACATCAGTGACCCCCCCCCCCCCTCAGAATGGCCTGGCGGCACTGTCACTTACCTCCTCTCGGGTGCACAGTGTGGGGCTCAGTCAGACGGCTCCAGCTTGGTGGCTCTGATCTCCTCTTCCCAGTCCACACGTCTGTTTCTTCCTGGGCCGTAACCCCCATCCCGGCGGCACTCCCACTCTTGACTCCTTTCTAGGATCCCCTCAGAGACTGTAGACATGACAAGAGATGGTCAGAGGCTGCGGACACACGATACAGGAGGGGGACAGAGACTGCAGACACACTACAGGAGGTGGACAGAGGCTACGGACATACTACAGGAGGGGGACCGAGGCTGCGGACATACTACAGGAGGGGGACAGAGGCTGCGGACACACTACAGGAGGTGGACAGAGGCTACGGACACACTACAGGAGGGGGACAGAGGCTGCGGACACACTACAGGAGGGGGACAGAGGCTGCAGACACACTACAGGAGGTGGACAGAGGCTGGGGACACACTACAGGAGGGGGACAGAGGCTGCAGACACACTACAGGAGGGGGACAGAGGCTGCAGACACACTACAGGAGGGGGACAGAGGCTGCAGACACACTACAGGAGGGGGACAGAGGCTGCGGACACACTACAGGAGGGGGACAGAGGCTGTGGACACACTACAGGAGGGGGACAGAGGCTGCGGACACACTACAGGAGGGGGACAGAGGCTGCGGACACACTACAGGAGGGGGACAGAGGCTGCGGACACACTACAGGAGGGGGACAGAGGCTGCGGACACACTACAGGAGGGGGACAGAGGCTGCGGACACACTACAGGAGGGGGACAGAGGCTGCGGACACACTACAGAAGGGGGACAGAGGCTGCGGACACACTACAGGAGGGGGACAGAGGCTGCGGACATACTACAGGAGGGGGACAGAGGCTGCGGACACACTACAGGAGGGGGACAGAGGCTGCGGACACACTACAGGAGGGGGACAGAGGCTGCGGATATACTACAGGAGGGGGACAGAGGCTGCGGACACCACCATATTACTTCTGCACATCATCAGTGTGCTGTGTCCTCCTCCTGTGCCCCTTTCACCACTCCACAGGTCAGGGCAGCACTGTGCTGCCCTGACCTGTGAAGAGGTGAAAGGGACACAGGAACCAGAGGAGGATACAGCACACTGATGACGCTGTCCCCTTGTATCCCCCCCTGTTTTACTGACCTTGAGTCCGTCCTCCTCACCCCTGGCTGGGCCCTGTCAGTGCTCCGCTCCGAGTCCTCCACCGACCACCTATGATGAGTGCATGGCATGCACTCACTGCAGGTGTCCCGCCACTGCCGCCAGCCACTGTGGCCTTTTCAAAAATGGCGCCAGCGGCGCCATCACGTTACTGTGTGTGCGCCGCCGCCGCCCAGCTGAGTTCCGAATGCGCTCGGCCGGCGCATTCGGAACGGCGCATGCGCAGTTGTATGGCCGGCTCGCGGCCATCTTTTTTATGGGCGCCGGTGCCCATAAACGGACTTTTACGTACAGCCCGAAAAAGGGGTTAAATCGCGGGCTGTACGTAAATCTACGTACGGTTGGCAACACTGGCCCCGGGTGCTGACAACCCATCTACACCACTGTCTCTATTATCTCCCCACATCCCCACACTGGACCCGCCTCCCTGGTCAGGTGACATCACTGCTAATGACACTTACTGTCTCTCCGATGGATGTACGATGAAGAAGCTGTGGGGTGTAATCTCCGATTAGTCCACTGTAGGGCGCTGTGCTGGTTATGTGCAGAGCGGTGAGAAGACACAGCTAAAATGGCGCCGCTCCGTCGTTGCTAGGTTGTTATGACAACATCCGCCCGCCCCTTCACCAATCAGAGGAAGCGCGAGTCCACCACCAATCTACCCCCTCCTTCCCCACACAGGGCACACGCTCAGCCCCAATGTACAGACACAGCAGAGGAGTACTGACAAGGCTGGAGAGAGGATTCAGCTTTCTCCTCCCTCCAGCCTGCAGGTGGCAATAGAGAGCGCCGATGTGCAGTGAGGGAAGGTTGCCGTTCTCCCTCAGTCTCTATCCCCTTGTCACATGACTGGAGGGAGGAAGAAGATGTTCCACACACATTGTGTCAGTAAGTACAAGGGGGGAGGGGAGACAACTTACCTCACACCTTCCCCCTCTACTCCTCACACACCCCCCTCCATTCCTTACACCCCCCAGACCCCCCCTCTCCCTTGCACTGATCTGGGGCCCAATAACAAGTGTTGATCCTTCTATTGGTGAATGTTTGGTGATCACACTTATTGGTAAAGGACATCTGTGGTCACCTTAGTATTCTGTAAGCACAATATTCCTATTCATGTATCATACAACATGGTTGGTGGATCATGTCACAGGAATACCGGCCAGCACAACTCCTTGGGCAAAGTCAGTGTTCCAACTATCTGTAGTAGAGTCTCTGGTGTACGGCCTCTGCATAGTGATTAGTGACTGCTCATCGCTTTCCTCTTGTAGTTTCAAATGTTAAAGTGGAGCTCCACCCATATAACAGTCACAAGTTACAGAAAGTGGAGCCGCTGACTTTTAATAATCCAGCGATGTGGGTGCAGGAAGCCTCGCTCCCCTCCCCCTCCTCTCTACAGCGCCGGCATTCTGACTGGGCGCCTGGTTGTAAATAGGGATGAGCTCAGGCGTGTTCGCATAGAACACGTACAGAGCCCGCCAAGAAAGTCGGAACCACGCTGCGCTAATCACAGGCAGGGAGACAATTCCCGATCTCTGAAGCCGAGCATCGGGACAATGTCTCCCTGCCTGTGATTAGTGCGGTTCTGACGGTGCCGACTTCCTTGGCGGGCTCTGTATGTGTTCAATACGAACACGCCTGAGCTCATCCCTAGTTGTGAATAGCCGGGCAATCTTCTGGGACCTGAGACATGTCCCAGAAGATTGCAGGGGGGAGGTGAACTTCCTTCCGGCGTCACGGAACCCCGGTAGAAAGTTGGAGCTGCCTGCCTCTAAAAAGAGGATATCCGCTCCCCTCCCCCCACAAAAAAAATGACATGTCAGGGGGTCACCTTCACTTAAAGCGGAAGTTCAGTTTTTGGGTGGAACTCCACTTTAATGAAAGAGAAGTGGTCTGTGGGCTCCTCGTGATGTGCGTCATCCTGGGGAAGGGGTTAAACACCTCCTGGGATTTTTCCAGGTTGGGGAGATTTTTACATTTTGCACAATGCCTCTAACCGCTACATTAAACTTCTCTCTTGTTAAAGTGCCTTTTATTGTGATTGTGGACCTCAGAATCAAAAAGTTTATGACGGAAATACTGTAATGTCTGCAGCAACCAATCAGATAATCTTTTCCATGTTTCCAAGTCATGTCAAATGAGAATCTGGTGGGCGTGTCTAACAATATTACTTTCACTTTCTGTAATGAGGTCTCTTTTTTTTTTTTTGCATTGCAGTTTTCACAATGTGGGTCCTCTAATGAGCATGTGCTGGTTATACAATTCTAATTCTCACCTTTGGTGTACATGCAGTGTATGGATTATTTTTTTTATTTTTTTTAAAGCCCCTAAAAAAAAAAAAAAAAAAAAAAAAACACGATTTCTAAATGTTTTCAGGCCAGATTAGCTCTGGAGCAAAGTGTGTTCCAAACAGTAATGTTCCTCTCTACTTCCTTTTATACAGATGAAAGACGTTCACTTGCAGAGTGAGGCTGTGTGGGGTTTTCGGAGCTGGTATGACATCTTGTGTAAACAGTGTGGGCGAGTATTATTTATGTGCATTGCTATATCATGACACAGCACGGCAAGTAAACTACTTTCCAAGAATGTGAAAAGCTGCTTTTTAGTGTGTGACTTCTGCATGTTATAATTAGACTATCATGGTAAAGTAAAAGGGAGTTGGAAAAAGTGTTTATACATGATAAAATGACACCACTGTATAGGTGAAAGCATGTTCTTCAGAAAGAAGTGGCTTTTATAGCGAGTGCCTTTTCTGGGTGGCTGTGCACAGTTATGCCTGCTAGGTCTACTTACTGTATGGAGGGTAATGGCATCTGCCAAGAACTGATAGTAAGTATTGTACTTGTCCTGCTGCCAAAAAAATTAGTCTATTACTTGTAAAAAGAAAAAAAGGGGAAAAATGCACTGTCACTGTACTAATGACACTGGCAGGGAGGGGGTTAACATCAGGGCCGATCAAAGGTTTATCTGCGTTCCTTGGGGGTGCTTTCTTCTGTGAGGGGGGGGGTTGCTCTGACTGGAGACCGAGATCTGTGTTCCAGATTAGCAGAAACACCAGATCTCCATCTTCCCCTCTGACAGAACGACGATCTGTTTGCCTTGGGAGCGATCAGCGGGTCCCGGCAGACATCGGGTCTACTAGACCCGCTGATTGGCTCCTGCTGTGTTCAATCACAGCAGGTCACTGACAGGCCCCCGACCCAAAGAAAAAAAATCACATACAGGTACGTGATTTTGCACTGCTACAGTTTATCTGCATGGAGCGGTCTGGAAGCGGTTGATAAAGCCTAAAAGCATCCTTTTTGGGAAATTGCTCATTCCAGTGCTGCTGAGACATTAGTCACATGGTTGCTGCAGAAAAGATGGTAACTATTTAGACACAGCTACTGATTGGCCAGTTCTGCCTGAATCTTGTCCTGTATGTTGAGTCTAATTCTCAGCATCTGTTCTTATTCTGTATTTATGGACACTGCATAGTACCACTTCTCTTGTCCCCTGTGCTGGGTGTAATTCTCAGTAGGGGTGCAACGGATCAAAAAACTCACGGATCGGATCGATCCTCGGATCAGGGGTCACGGATCGGATCATTTTCGGATCGACCAAAAAAAATAAAAATAAATAATAATGTTAAATTTTTAATTTCACAGTTATTTTCTTGTTAAAGTATTTTATTGAAAGAGATATAACAGAAATGTACAGAACATACATTTATAATGGTTGTAGAACATTGATTACATATTTCTATTATAAAGAATACGTAGTAAATTCATGGTCTACAATGTGCATATTGCTGTATAGTTTCTAAGGGCTAAGCAGAAATCAACGATGGATACATCCACGCACTAGATGTATGTTACAGTAGTTGGTAAGATAACGAATAAACAAATATTATTTGGTTTAGTACAATTAAGAACTAATTACATAGTGCAATATTATAATGCCGCTTAGACAATGCTTTTCAAATAAAAATAAAGATCTAAGTGAACTTTAAATGGACGTAAAAGATAGCGTAAAAATGACATGAAAATAGAAATGGATAAGTAGGTAACCTAAAAATGAGTAGAATAGGATAGTAGGAAAGTAGAGGGAGGGGGGGGGGTATAGGAGTCCACTCGGATGGCTCGAGTTCATTGGTCTTTGACCTGTGTATTACAACAGGATAATAGAGTGTTCACGATATGATCCACCTGCTACCATGGCATGAGAATCAAGTCTTCGCGGAATGAAGATAGGTGATATTTAATCCATGGGTTCCATAACTTTTCAAAGATTGGAATTTGATCTCTTTCTATGGCCAGCATTTTGGCGTGAGCCATAAATCCATTGACTCTACGTATAGTCTCGGCTATTTCCAGTTTAGGGGTCTTCCATGCTTTTGCAATTGTTTGTTTGGCTGCCGTAAACAATTGAGTGAGAAGTTTAAATTGTTTATATGTGATGTAATCTGGTTTTAAATTTAGCAAGGCCGTGGCTGGGTCAGGATGTATAGTGAAGCCAAATATTCTGGAGGCAGTTTCAAATATCTGTTCCCAGTATAATTGTATCAACGGGCAAGACCACCAAATGTGTAGGTGGGTGCCCGGGTCGGGACAGCCCCGGAAGCATTGGCCTGTTTGGTTTGGCGTAAATTTCGCCAATCTATAGGGAACGAGGTACCAACGGGTTAGAACTTTATAGTTGGTTTCTACCGCCAAAACATTTGGTGAAGAAGATTTTGTTATAGACCATATTTTGGACCAATCAGCCACATCGAATTCTCTTTCCAGGTCCTCCTCCCATTTACGTGCATAAGGTGATTTGTCTAAACCTGGGTAAATTGTAATGCGGGTGTATATTGACGATATTAGTCCTCTTGAATGGGGGTCTTTTAAACATGCAGATTCAAATATTGTAAGTTGGGATAAAGGGGTGTCAGTAATTAACAAAGGTGCGTAAAAGTTTTTAATTTGGAGATATCTGAAAAGTTCAGAGTTCGGCAAGTTATAGGTGTCGCAAAGGGTAGGAAACGTATGAAAAGATGATGTAGAGGTTAGGCTATTAAGCCGAGTAATATTCAATGAATTCCATACCCTAAATGACTTGGGTGAGACCCATGCTGGGTAAAAAGCAGGGTTTTTAAGGAATGATAAGAGAGGGTTGTGAGGTGATTGTAGCTGATGTTTAAATCTAAGGTTATCCCATAAGGCTAAAAAGTGTTTTATAATAGGGTTACTTAGGGTTTTCCTTTCTTTAGGGAGGAGCCATAGTACATTGGATATAGATAGAGGGTCACATTCTGCTGCTTCTATTATTACCCATATAGGTATATCATCATTAGTGTGATATTTAGTGAGGCTGGCAATATGTGCCGCTCTATAATAATTAGCAAAATTAGGGAACCCAAGGCCTCCCTTAAGTTTCGGTAAATAAAGTGTATGTAACGATACACGGGGTTTTTTGGAGCCCCAGACATAATTTGATGTTTTTCTTTGGAGTATTCTAAGATAATAAGATGGGATAGGGATTGGTAAGATTCTAAATAAGTAGAGTATTTTAGGGAGAATTGTCATTTTGACTGCGTTAATTTTACCTATCCATGAAATTGGGAGATGTGTCCATTGTTGTAAAAGAGTTGTTATTTGTTTGAGGAGTGGGGGATAGTTTGCTGCAAAGAGATCTAAGTATGAGGCTGTTAGGTGAATCCCTAAATATGGGATTGACCTCTCAGTCCATATGAAAGGAAGTGCAGTTTTGGCCGAGTCTGATTCTACTTTAGTGAGGGATATATCTAGGGCCATGGATTTTTTGGGGTTTATTGTAAGTCCCGAAATCACTGCAAATTTATCTAAAACGGATAGAAGATTAGGTCCAGAGACTTGTGGGGATGATAGAAATAGGAGTATGTCATCCGCAAATAGGCATAATTTATGATGGTATCCAGCTAATTCGATGCCTGTGATTGTCGGATCTGTGCGGATTCGTTGAGCTAGGGGTTCTATTAGGAGGGCGAATAGGAGGGGGGAGAGTGGACATCCCTGGCGCGTTCCTCTTTCTATATTAAAGGAATTAGATTTATAGCCTGCGTATTTTATATATGCAATTGGTTTGTTATAGAGTGCTTCTATCCATGTTAGGAAGTGAGGGCCAAAACCCCATTTTTGTAATGTGTAATTAAGGTACGGCCAGGCTATGGAGTCAAAGGCCTTTTTTATATCTAGGGACAGAAAACAGGAGGGTATACGTCGTTTTTTGGCTATGTGGGCTAGCAATACGGCCCGACGGACATTGTCTCCCGCCTGCCGCTTTGGCATGAATCCTACTTGATCCTTATGGATGAGCTTGCCTATTATTCTATTTAGTCTTTTGGCCAATATTTTGGCTAAGAGTTTGATATCTAGGTTCAGAAGGGAAATTGGGCGAAAGTTTGTACATAGGGTATCATCCGTGAGAGGTTTTGGGATCATACAGATAATGGCGGTCAGGGTTTCCTGTCTAAAGGATTCTCCTTTCAATAGTACATTGAAGGCGTCTGCTAAGATTGGTGATAATATGTCTGTATAGGTTCTGTAATATAAAGCTGAGTAGCCATCTGGGCCTGGTCTCTTGTTTATTTTTAATTCTTTAATAGCCTTGGCGACATCTTCTGGTGAAATAATTTCTTCTAGGATTTTATTTTGGTCAGGGGAAAGTCCTGGCAAATGTAAGTCGGAGAAAAATGTATCTGCAGCTAGCGGGTCAAAGTTATTAGATGAAGTATATAATGAGGATAGGTGGGAATGAATTTTTTTGACTATTTTGTGAGGGTTGCATGTGTATACTTCCTTTGCTAGTTTTAGACGAATTGGTTTAAAGGGTTTGTTTAGGGAGTTGAGTGTTCTTGCAAGGTATGTCCCAGGCTTATTAGCTTTCATGAAGCGGTTAAATCTTGAGCGTTTATAGGATTTTTCTACGGCTTCTGTGAGAAATAAGTTGTATGCAGTACGGGTCTTGTCTAATCGGGATTTAGTTAATGTGGATGGATTTTCTTGATGGGATATAAAGGCCGTGTTAAAATCCATTTCCAGTTTACGGGCAAGGGTTTTCCGTTCTCGTTTAAATATAGCTGATTGTTTCTGGATTGTGTTGCGTATCACAGGTTTATGGGCTTCCCATAGAGTTAGCATACTAATTTCTGGGCTAGAGTTAAGGGTAATGTATTCTTTTATGTCTTGTTCAATAGTTTGGCGATAAGCTGGGTGTTTGAGTAGAATGTCTGGGAGATTCCAAGTACGATCATGGCCTTTGGGTAATAATGATTTAATGGAGGTGAGTACAGCATTATGGTCGGACCATGGAATGGGGACTATGTCTGCAGCAATGATTTCAGGGAGCATGCCTATAGTTAGAAATATATGATCAATCCTTGAAAATGTTTTGTGGGGCTGGGAATAGTATGTGTATTTCCGTGTAGTGGGGTTGGCTTCTCTCCATGAATCTACTAAATTATGTTTGGATAGGATTTGTGAGAAGGACTTCTTGACATTTGTTTGTGCTGGTGTGTACGGGGATTTATCCAGAAACGGGAGGAGGACCTGGTTGGAGTCACCACATAGCATAACTATTCCTATTTTATGATCATTCACTACTTGTAATAAATGTGACATAAATGGATTGGGTTGTTTATTTGGTGCATAATAAGAAACTACAGTTATTGCGGTATCCACTATGTGGCCCGTAAGAATTAAGTATCGTCCTTCAGGATCTTTTATTTGTGATTGGAGTGTAAATGGGGTAGAACGATGGAAGGCTATGAGAGTACCCCGTTGCTTGGAGGCAGCCGAGGCCGTGTAGGTTTGCGGATAGAAATGGGATATAAATTTGGGTGTGGTGGTTTTTGTGAAGTGAGTTTCTTGTAAACAAACTATGTGTGCCTTTTTGGCATGAAATACGCGGAAGGCCTTGGTTCGTTTTTGAGGAATGTTCAGTCCCTGAACATTCAGGGACAAAATGTTTAATGGTGCCATGGTAGTAGGGTGGGTAAGGAGGACATACCTGTTGCCAAGTTATTCGTGTTACTCAATGCGATCCGAGTGGACTCGAAGAGGGGGAAGGAAAGCAGATAGAAGATGAATACTAGAGTGATAGAATGGAATAAAATTTGACTGATTAGACAAAATAATACATATACTAACATAAAGACACATTTAAGTGTTTTCCGCAAGTGGGGGCAAAAATCCCCCACTGGGGAAATAGCGCCTCCGTCAGACTTCCACATGTTTTATGTGGTCGAATGAGGGAGGCAAAGTAGGGCGCACGGATCTCCCGTTCAAAGGGGGGGAGAGCCATCTGAAAAGAATAATACGATAAAGAATAATTCGTTAACCTAATAATGCATATGAAAACTGTTAAGATTATAGGTAAATACTCCAGGGGAGGGACTATAGGGGTGACAAAAATGTAAGAAAATCTGCTGATTGCTCCAGGATCTCCTGGTGAGGAAGCTACCTAAACTAGAGGGGTGGTAATAAAGGGTGAGGATAGAGCAGGAATTGGGGGACCTCCTTTACACACTAGGAGTAATAACTAAACTGTCGGCTAGGGGAAATAATAAAAAAGATCCCCAAAGGTAAATAATACTGTTGTTCTATTAGTTCCCATTCAGTAATATAATATCAATCATTTGACTTACAAAGAGGGGGGACTGGTAAAATAAGTATGACATATGTTCTTCAATAGTCTAATGAACGTCAGGAGAAACTATATAATGTTCTTCTTCAAGAACCAGAAAATCTAGGATAGCAGGACTTTTGCTTACCCTAAGTTATGCTAAAAAAAAAAAAAAAAATTAGATCAAAAAAGATAGAAAAAACTTCAACCGTATGCTGGTTAGCATTTTTAGTATTTAAGCTTAGTATTTAAGCTTAACTGGAAAACTATGAGCAATCAGTATAAGAGAAAAGGAACTGCATCTGGGGCAACACTTATTATTGTGCATTAGTTTGTTAATGAGTGCTATGTGTTGCACAATATGTCTTCAAAAGGTCCATAGCAGGGTAAAAGCGAACAGGTTGATTTCTTTGAGGTTTCTGTCAGTCCATTGAATCTTCTCTTTCCTGAGGAGGAGATGTATGACGACTTCTCTTGTGGGATGGATGATTTCCATTTTCCAAATTGGGTTGGGAGTGATGCCCTTTGGATGAAAGGGGCATTGCTCTACTCTGCAGAGAGGTATTTCTTGGATCTGGATCCATTAAATGTAGATCTATGAGTGTTTGTTGAAGTTCTTCATAGGTTCTGCAAGTGTATCTTTTCCCTTTATAGGCGAATCGTAAAGAGAATGGGAATCCCCATTGATATGGGATATCATGTCTTTGGAGTTCCTGAAGGAGGGGTTTTAATGCTCTTCTCTTAGAAATTGTAGTTTGGGACAAATCAGCAAACAGTTGGTATTCATGTCCTTGAAAATTTAACTGTTTTTTATCTCTGGCTGATGACAGAAGCATTTCTTTTGTGCGGTAGTAGTGTAGTTTCACTATGATGTCCCGTGGAGGACCGTCAGGTTTTTTAGCAGCAAGTGCTCGATGAATTCTGTCAAATTCCATTCTTTCAATGGGAATGGCTGGTTGCAATTCCTGGAACAGTGCAGTAATTGTAGATTGCAGGTCAAGAATTGCCTCAGGGATACCCCTGATTCGCAAATTGGACCTCCTGTCCCTATTCTCATGGTCTTCTAGCTTGTTGTGAAGCAAGATATTTTCCTCTTTGAGATTTTCAAGTTCCATTGAATGTTCCAGAGAAATATTTTCGAAGTCCTCAGTTTTTATCTCTAAGGCAGCTGTACGCTTACCAATTTCCCTTATGTCTCTTGTGAGGTGTGAGGTAATTTGATCAGATGTCTGCTTTAGTGCTTTATGGAGCATATTTTCAAATTGTTTAAATATGGCTGGAGTTATTTGTGAGGTCTGAGGAGAGTCTTGTATGGTAAATAAATCATTGTCAGAGTCAGCTGAGAATATAGGCTGTGACAGGTTTAACTGGTGTGAGCGCATAGATGCTGTGAATGAGGCAGAGGATTGTGCCCCTTTAGTCACGGTTCTCCCCTTAGGAGCTTTCATGACAGGATTTTTTAACTTGGTACCTCTCCCTCTCTGAGCCATAATTCTGCCCACAAAATGGACTACAGGGTCTCTGGTACTTGTTCTACCCCTCTGGTATGTAATTATACTTGCGGGTTAACGCTGGATACCGGCTCTCCCCACGAACGGTACGGAGCTCTAGCTCTGCATTACCGCACCGCTAGACTCCGCTCATGCGCCTCTTCACAGTTATTTTCAACACAAAACGGAGCTTATATGCTTAAATACGGTATTTGTAAATCCAACGGACTCTTTACATGTTACATTTTAAAAGCAGCAGCAAACCTGCTGACCTTACATGGTTGCTAATGTGACAGAACACAGATTTTCACATTTAACTAAATGTTAAATGTGAAAATCAGAGGTGTTCAGTCACATTAGCAAGCATGTAAGGTTTGCTGCTGCTTTTAAAATGTAAACAGTCCGATGGATTTCCAAATACTGTATTAAAGCTGATAAGCTCCGTTTTGTGTGGAATCTTTGGGTGTAATAAGATGTCCGCTTGTCCCCTTCTCTCATTACTGTGTGGGGTCGAGCAAGATGGCGGCGAAACGTCATTGTAGCGGCCGCCACAGGAGAGCTGGGATCGTGGGGAGTTAGAGCTCCTGGGTGTAGCAAGATGGCCGCCGTTCTCCGGGAATAGGCCGAAGCCGCGGACTTTCCTGAGAGCGGTGGAAGAGCTCCGCTCCGCTCGGGTCACAGGATAGGTGACAGATCCCAGCAGACAGGATGGAGGCGCCGACACAGGAATAAGCTTGAGGAAGAGGGCGAGGGATGGGTAAGTGGCCAGGGATTCACAGTACCTGAGAGGGGTGGCTGCAGCCGGGTCCGCAGGCCGTAAAATGTCGCCGGATCCCAGGAGGATGATGGAGCTGCCCTCCGGTGATCACTCCCGCTGTAGTACTGCTCAATGTCCTCCGTGAACACAGCGGCCGGTAGACAAGTGCCCTCCGGAGCTAGGCCGAAGCCGCGGCCTTTCCTACGGCCGAGGCTCCGGAGCGCTCCGCGGATCGCGTGGTGATCCGATCCGAACAGGGTGGCCCGTTCGGATCACCACCGATCCGTTGCACCCCTAATTCTCAGTATCTGTTCTTAATCTGTATGTATGGACACTGCAGGAGGCTCCCGGAAGTCGGTGGGCGGAGTGGAGCGCGGGTCCTGGCACAGTGAGAGCGAGTCCTTGCAGCGGAAGGTAAGCTTATGGGGCAGGGGTGTGGGTCGCAGCCGCATGTGCCGCCCATCAGCATCGGTGACCCGGGCTGTCAGAATCGTTAACACAAGTGACGGCCCGAGTCTGTCAGAGACGGTACACTGCGACGCCCATCTTGGTACACCCTGCACTCGGCCTCAGTAAGCCTAGTTAGAATGCAGCAGTGGACATCTTCTTCTTACACTCAACCCATATAGTTAACTATATGGGCTGGGTGTAACCCTTTCATGACTAAGCCTATTTCTGGCATTTGGTGTTTACAAGTTAAAATCCGTATTTTTTTGCTGGAAAATTACTTAGAACCCCCAAACATTAGATTCTCTGCTAAAATATATATAGAGAGAGAGAGAGAGAGAGAGAGAGAGAAAAATGGCGATTGTTGCAATATTTTATGTCACACGTTATTTGTCCAGCAGTGTTTTAGACGCAACTTTTTGGGAATAAGGACACTTTCGTGAATTTTAAATAAACAAAATAGTAAAGTTAGCCCAATTTTTTTGTATAATGTGAAAGATGATGTTACGCCAAGTAAATAGATACCAAATATGTCACGCTTTATAATTGCACGCACTCGTGGAATGGCGACAAACTACGGTACCTAAAAATATCCATAGGCGGCGCTTTAATTTTTTTTTTTTTTTACGGTTACCAGGTTAGAGTTACAGAGGAGGTCTAGTGCTAGAATTATTGCTCTCACTCTGACGATTGCAGCGATACCTCACATGTGTGATTTTAACACCATTTACATATGCGGGCGCGACTTCCGTATGCGTTTTCTTTGCTGCGCGGGGACGGGGCACTTACATTTTTTTTTCTTATTTATTTATTTTTCTATTATTAAATTGTGTTTTTTTAAAATAAATAAAATATTGATCACTTTTATTGCTGTTACAAGGAATGTAAACATCCCTTGTGACAGGTACTCTTTATGGAGTGATCGGGGTCTAAAAGACCTCCAATCCCTCCTTTGCACTTCAAAGTATTCAGTTCGCCGAAAACGGCGAATCTGAATACTGTATATTTTTTAAAATCCGGCGCCATTGGCAGCGGAGTAAACCGGAAGTGACGTTGTGACATTGCTCCCGTGTTTACATTCAGGAGACTGGAACAAAGCCGTTTACGGGCTTCATTCCAGTCTGTCTCTAGGCGCCGGATCCTTGACAAAAGTATCGGTACTTGTACTCGGTCTTAAAATAGTTGTATCTGTGCAACCCTACTGCACAGTAGCACTTCTCTTGTCCTGTATGCTGGGTGTAATTCTCCATAATGCTGTAATTCTTTCTGGTCTCTACAAACATTGGTGTGGCACCAACTGCTTTCTTACGTGTTTGGAATTTTTCCAGGACCCTCATGGAAGGACGATTGCTGTGCCATATGAGACCATCCCCTCTGAAGCTAGTTGGCATGATTACCTGAATGGGTCACTTGCAACATTTGATATTAAAATAGAAGATCTTTTACATCTTACACAAGTACATAGATTGTAAGCTGTCTGGTATGGGGAAATGGAGGGTCACATTACAGGGTCATCTGTATGGTTGTGGGGTGCATATATTGTAGGGTACCTCTTATGATGGGGAATCATATATTGCAGGTTGTTGGGTACAGGTGCCGATGGTAGAGGGAGTCACAGTTTACAGGTTGATCGTTAAGAAAGGTAAGGGGGGGGGGTGATCTTCACAGATTAGGGGGTGCCCATTACTAGATGATAGTGTAGTAATGTAAAAATGTTTACGAAATTGTATTCCTGTCTTTTGTAAAACGAATAAAAACAATTGAAGCAGATAGAGACCAAGTAGTCCATCTTTTTTTGTTTAAGTTTTTATTGTCTGAGTATAGATCTAGGTTTGTCCCAGGCATGTCTCACTACCTCTGCTGGTAGTTTATTCCAAGCATCAACTACCCTTTCAGTAAAATTATAGTTTATAATATTAGTTTTGAACTTTCCTCCAGTTAGTTTGAGGTCATGTCCTCGTGTTCTTGATTTTGGTTTTATATTGAAAAAAACTTCCCTTCTGAACCTTGTTCACCCCCTTGATGTATTTAAAGGTTTAAGGCCGGCTTCACATATGTGGGGGTTTCCCTGCATCCAATTCGCATGACATGCGAGTGTGATCGGCTCTCAATGGAGACGGTTCACACAGGTCCGGGGTGGCCGGGGAGGGTCCTGTGCATGTTTGGGTCTGGTTCAGGTGCAAATTTGGGCAAAATTTTTCATCTAAATCGGTGAACAGGCACGAACCCAAAGCCGCACATGTGAATCCGGCCTCAATCATGTCTCCCCTTTCCCTTCTTTCCTCCAGACTGTACATATTAAGTTCCTGAAGTCGCTCTCGATATGTTTTATCTACCAAATCTTTCACCATTTTTGTTTCCCGTCTCTGGACTATCTTATCAATATCTTACAGTCGGCATGTTTGCGGATGGTCAGGAGGAGGAGCAGGAGTCACAGACTGCCCAGAATTTAGGATGGAGATGGAGTCCCAGATGGTCCACAGTGACCTCATGAGTGCCTTGTGAAGTCACCTGAGGGAAGGGGTGGGGGCATTTCACTGATTACGACAATGAAGCCTCTTGTCCTCACAATAAACCAAACTGATCATCTCCGCTAAAGACCAATTTATTCAGTTGAAATTTCCACCTAGGATTAACTATACCCCAGAGTTTGCATCACATCCCATCTCCTCTATCAGATATCAGACTGAGATAGGCACCTTTTATCACATGGCGTGGAGTTGTCCTTAAATCCCAAATTGGGGAACGGCAGTGGTCACCTTGATCTACAGGAAGCAGGTCCATTGATCTGCTTCTTACCTTTAGTTCCCCTATGGCTCCTCTTCTGTTTAGCAGAGACCATCTGCACACGTGCTGACTGTAAGGGGGGGGCATGGGTGGCTTCAACTGAGTCTCTCGGCTTGCATTAGCCTGCATCTGTCCTTTACAGCTCCCATGGACGGGGGAATGGAGGTTTTAAACTAGACTTGCGCATTGCACCCCCGGATGCAGGGCCGCCATCAGGAATTTTTGGGCCCCTTACACAGCTTCAGGCATGGGCCCCCTGGAGCAAATTGAGAAGCGGGGGGGTGCCACGAATTGAGGTGCTGCCGCCGTGAGGTCGGGGGAGCTTTGGGTGCTGACGAACAAAATAAAAACAAAATAACAAGAAAAAAAAGGGGGGGTATCCATCTGGGGCCCTGGGGACCTCCGGGCCTCTGGGACCTCTGGGCACCTTACAAAAAAAATTATAAAAAAAAATGTAAATTAAAAAAAAAAATAATTATAAAAAAAAAAAAAAAAAAAGGGGGGTTGCCATCCGGGCCCCTTACAGGTATACTGCCTGTACCCCCCTGATGGCGGCCCTGCCCGGATGAGAACTACTCATTGCCAATGCTTACTAGCCCACAGCATTGCAGTAAGCAAATGTATCGCTCTAATGCAGGCACAATCACTGACCTTTCTATACAGTGACATTACAACTAGGAGAAATCAACAATGACAGGGGAGGTCTCCACTCTTCTGTCACCACTCACACATCTGTACAAAGCACTCCCTCCCACTCCAAAGAGCTCACCCTAAGGACTCCTGGGGGTTGTAGGATTGTCACATTAACTTCCTTGAAAAGCCAAGAAAAAAACTAAACTTATATGTGTCAAAATCCTTTATTAAAAGAGCTTACATTGGTACAAAATATGTTTATATAACATAATAAATTATAAAATGATTTCCAGCATTTCAACACAAACACCAAAGAATAAAATGCAAGGCGTATCCCGAACCAGAACAAAATACAAAAATATTTTAACATCCATAAGGGGCACGGACAGGCATAAGTACGTACAGGTACGTCCCCTTTAAGATGCCGCCATCTCCGTGAGCCTGACCGCGGGTCCCGCGGACTCGATTGCCGCGGAGATACTCGCGATCGTCTCACGGAGAGATAGAGCAGGGAGATGCTAGTGTAAACAATCATCTCCCCGCTCTGCCTAGTGTTAATGACACTGATCTCCGCTCCGTGTGATCGGAGCGGTGATCAGTGTCATGTCACACACAGCCCATCCCCCCTACAGTAAGAATCACTCACTAGGGCACACTTATCCCCTACAGCGCCACCTAGTGGTTAACCCATTCACTGCCAGTATCATTTTTACAGTAACCAGTGAATTTTTATAGCACTGATCACTGTAAAAATTACTGGTCCCAAAAATGTGTCAAAAGTGTCCGATGTGTCTGCCATAATGTCGCAGTCAAGATAAAAATCGCTGATCTCCGCCATTACTAGTAAAAAAAAAAAAAAATTATAAAAATGCCATAAAACTATTTTGTGGACGCTATAACTTTTGCGCAAACTAATCAATAAACGCTTATTGTGATTTTTTTTTTTACCAAAAATTATGTAGAAGAATATGTATCGGCCTAAACTGAGCAAAAAAAATGTTTTTTATATATTTTTTGGGGATATTTATTATAGCAAAAAGTAAATATTGCATGTTTTTCACAATTGTCGCTCTATTTTTGTTTATAGCGCAAAAAAAACGCAGAGGTGATCAAATACCACCAAAAGAAGGCTCTATTTCTGGGGGGAAAAAAAGGACGTCAATTTTGTTTGGGAGCCACGTCGCACGATCACGCAATTGTCAGTTAAAGCGATGCAGTGCCGAATCGCAAAAAGTGGCCTGGTCCTTAACCAGCCAAAATGGTCCGGGGCTGAAGTGGTTAAAGACTAAACCTTTTTCTGACACTTGTTGGTTTCAAGTTAAAATCATTATTTTATGCTATAAAATTACTTAGAACCCCCCAAACATTACATATAAAATAGGATTTTTTACTCACCGTAAAATCCTTTTCTCTGAGTCCATGGACCGACACAGCTTCTCTATTGACAAAGTCAGCATTATCCGTTAATTAGGAGTGACTAGGCAGAAAACTTGTAAAAAGTGTTGCATCACACCTTCGACAGTCCCGCCCAGGGGGCGGACCCCCGGGTATATCCTCTTAGTCTGCATCTCGCAGATCAGTTCATCAAAAAGCAGTACAAACTTAAAAGGAGGGGTGGGTGCTGTGTCGGTCCATGGACTCAGAGAAAAGGATTTTACAGTGAGTAAAAAATCATATTTACTCTTTCGTCCATGGACCGACACAGCTTCTCTATTGACAAAGTGGGACGTCCCAAAGGAGTGTCAGAGAAAAAACGAGGGGTGGTAACAGCATAAAAATAAACTTCACCCCAAAACACAAAACAGCACTCCTCCAACGGAGTAGCTGCAACTCTAAACAGCCGCTTGCAAAACCTTGCGGCCGAAAGAGTCATCCGAAGATGCACCTACATCAACTTTGTAGAATTTTGTGAAAGTGTGCGCGGACGACCAAGTCGCTGCTTTACCTAATTGGGAAACAGACGCTTGATGTCGGAAAGCCCAAGAGGCACCTATTGCCCTGGTCGAATGCGCCGTGACAGGAAAGGGGGGCGCTTGACGCCTTAAGGCGTAAGCCTGGATTACTATCTGTCGGATCCACCTAGAGATGGTGGCCGACGAGACTGCTTGGCCCTTCTTGGGACCAGCCACCGAAACAAACAGTGAGTCTGACTTCCGGAACAGGGAAGTAGCAGATAAGTATACTCTCAAAGCTCGGACAACGTCCAAGGAATGCAACGCCGACTCCTTAGGATTCGACGGATGAGGACACAAGGATGGAAGTACAATGTCTTCGTTGAGATGAAAAGCCGAAACGACCTTCGGAAGAAAGGAAGGCTGCGGCCACAGCACCACCTTATCCTTGTGGAAAACCTAATAGGGAGCCTTGCAGGACAAGGCTGCCAGCTCAGAGACTCGTCTAACTGACGTAACAGCCACCAAAAAGACCACTTTCTGAGAAAGTGTCAACAGGGGAATATCTCTAATATTCTCAAACGGTGCCTTCTGAAGCACCGAGAGGACCAGGTTCAAGTCCCACGGAGGTAACGGGGGACGGACCGGAGGGGCCACATGTCGAACCCCCTGCACAAATGTACTCACGAGAGAGTGAGTCGCCAGGGGTCGCTGAAAAAAAGACAGCCAGGGCAGATATCTGTCCCTTAATCGTACTTAGGGCAAGCCTTTGGTCCACCCCATGCTGTAAAAACAGCAGGATTCTGGAAACCAAATAGGTACGCGGATGCCATTTCATTTCCTCACACATGGAGATGTAGGCCTTCCAAGTGCGGTGATAAACCTTCCTAGAGGACGGTTTCCGAGCACTTCTTATAGTAGAGATTACTGAATCTGACAGGCCCCAGTCTCTCAGTACCTGGTTCTCAACAGCCATGCCGTTAAAGCCAGTGACCGTAAAGCAGGATGGAGTATGGGACCTTGCGATAGCAGGTCCTTCCGTAGTGGTAGGCGCCAGGGGACGTCTGCTACCAGACGTACTAGATCGGCGTACCAAGGACGCTGAGGCCAATCTGGAGCGATTAGGATCATTGGAACTCCCTCTGCCTCCACTCTGCAGAGCAGAAGAGGAAGAAGCCTTAAGGGAGGGAAGGCATAGATTAGCCAATACTGACCCCACAATGCCACCAACGCATCCGTTGCGTCTGCCCATGGGTCTCTTGACCAGGCCACAAACCTCAATACCTCCCGATTGAGTCGGGAAGCCAGAAGATCTACGTCTGGTGTGCCCCATCTTTGGCAGAGGAGTTGGAACACCTCCGGGTGTAAGGAATATTCTCCCTGGTCCAGCATCTGGCGGCTCAGGTAGTCCGCCTGCCAGTTTTCCACACCCGGAATGTACACGGCCGACAGTGCCGGTACGCTCTTCTCTGCCCACTTCAGGATGCGAGCAACCTCCGATGCTGCAGCTGAGCTTCTTGTTCCTCCTTGATGATTGACATATGCCACTGCTGTGGCATTGTCTGGACTGGATCCTGACTGGACGCCCTTGCAGCCTCTGAGACCATTTGAAGAGGCACAGCCTGATCGCCCGGATTTACAGGACATTAATCGGCAGGAGGGCTCCCTCTGGGGTCCAGCGACCTTGCGCCGACTGAACACCCCAGACTCCCCCCCAACCTGTAAGGCTGGCTTCCGTCGTGATCACTATCCAGTAAACCGGAAGAAATGACTTCCCGGCCATTAGAGCCGGTGCTGTCAGCCACCATACCAGGGATCTCCTGACTAGGTGGCTCACTCGGATTTGATAATCCAGAGATGATGGACATCTGTTCCATCTGGACAGAACTTCCTTCTGTAACACTTGAGTGTGGTATTGAGCATCTGGGACCGCCTCGAAGGAGGCTACCATGAGGCCTAACACTCGCATGCAAAAAACGGAGTGACGACCAATTCCTGGAAGTCAGCTGCCGTACTGCAGCCCGGAGGGTCTGCAACTTCTCCACAGGGAGGAATACCTTGCCTCTGAGGAATCCATAATCAACCCCAGGTACACTAGGCATTGAGTGGGCACCAATACTGACTTTTACGTGTTTAGTATCCAACCACAGTCTCGAAGAGTCTGACAGGTAATGGACACGCTTACCTCTAATTCTGAGCTTGAAGGGGCCTTCAGTAAAAGGTCGTCCAAGTAGCCCATGATAGCGATACCCCGCTGTCTTAGAAGTGCCAGAATCGGAAAGAGCACCCTGGTGAATGTACTGGGTGCTGAGGCAAGGCCAAACGGGAGGGCCACAAACTGGTAGTGGTTCTTCCCGATAGCAAATCGCAGAAACCTCTGGTGTCTGGAGTATATGGGGACATGCAGGTATGCGTCCTTGATATCCAAGGAGGCCAGAAAGTCCCCCAGATGGAGAGCCGTGACTACAGATCGAACCGACTCCATCCGAAATCTTTGTACCTTCACAAAGCAATTGAGGGTTCTGAGATCCAAGATTGGATGAACCCCATCCTCTGGAACTGAAATAACCACCCCGCGTTCAGTAGACCCTGGACCGCCCCATACAGGGCCTCCCGACGGGTCGGTAGTAGCTGGAGATTGGAGGTGATGAATCTGTCCGGTGGACAAGAGAGAAATTCTATCTTGTAGCCTGAGGAGATTACTTCGCAAACCCACCTGTCAGAGAATAGAGCTGTCCACTGAGTCGCGAATTTGCGAAGACGTCTCCCCACCCGAGAGCTGGGTGGGATCGGACTTTAATGCGGACGCAGATTTGTCCACAGGCTTGTTGGGTTTGCGGGACCAAGGATGCTTTTGTCCTTGGGCAGGCGCCTTGTCGGCCTGGGGTCTTTTCCCTGTCGCCCTAGGGGGACGAAAAAAACGCTTGCGTGCAGTAAAGGAGGGCCCTTGCCCTTGGCGTGGCCCCTACCCTTGCTAATTTGAGGAAGCAAAGTGCTTTTACCTCCTGTGGCATCCTTGATGATGTCATCCATAGAGGCCCCAAAAAGTCTGTCGCCCTTAAAAGGCAGATCCAAAAGGGCTTTCTTGGAGGTCTGGTCCGCAGACCAGCCCTTTAGCCAGATCAGGCGGCGTATTGCTACTGCATAAACCAAAGCATTTGACAGCAGGGGAATAGTATCCATGTCTGACTCGCAGACAACCTAAGGCCCTGGACCAACTGGTCGGCCAATGTATATCTCATCAGGAGGAGCATCTCGCTCCTTAACCCCTGGAGTAGCAATCTTGCCCATTCAGTAAGTGTCTGAGACACTAGGGCCCCCACCAATGCCAGGCGTAAACAGGAGCCCCTTCTACTGGAATTGTGGTGGCTCTATTAAGTCTGGACACCGGAGGGTCCACTATAGGGGGAGAGGTCCATTTCTTCAGAAAACTCTCCTCAAAGGGGTACCGTACCGCAAACCTCTTTGGGGCTGCAAAGACCCTCAGTGGGTTCTCCCATTTCTTGTATAAGAGTTTATCAAACTAAGACACACAAGGGAACACCTTAGCAGTGCAGGCAGGTTTATGAAACCCAAAGTGGACCGGAGTCTCTGCTGCTTCTGCAGTATTTTCCAACTTTAGCGTATCCCGCACTGCAGTAATAAGGTCAGATACCAAAGCCGTCTCGCGTACTGACCTGGACTTTGAGTCATCCTCACTGTCCGGTCAAGGTCTGCAGTCTCTGATGTGTCAGAATCTGGGCCCCGAGCCATAGCTGGACCAGGTTCTGCATCAGAATTATCCCCAGAAGCTTGCAGGGGATGGAGCGTTTACTACCCCCCTGTATTCCCGTGTGCTGCTTCCACCCTGGCAGCAAACGCCTCTAGGATTGCCATCATAGCGTTCATAGACACCTCAGGGGCACCAGCTGCTAAATCTGGTGTTTCAGGGGAGAAGACATCTGGCTCAGATGCCATGCTGACCACACGCTGACACCCACAGGGCTCCAGGCAAGATATCAATAGGCCACCCTCCTGCGCTGCCAAGATGCTGGGTCACCCAGAGGACTCACCACCCTGGACAGGTACTGCTATACTGCCGTGTGCTGCGCCTGTGATGCTGTCCCACTGCTGCTGTGTCAGTCTGTTTCTTTTATCAGCACTTCCTGTGTGAATTTTTCGTGCCAGTGTAATGCACCCTAGAGGCTGGAGACTTTTGCAAAATGGCCGCCAAAACGTCTGTATGGAAGATAATGTGGGCTCTAAGAAAATGGCCGCCGAGCCGAAGATAGAGGCCAAAGCAGCCGTAGACCACAAAAAGATGGCCGCTGAACGGCAATATAAACATACAGCGTGGATCATTACCAACATGGCCGCCGATCAGTCAATAGAGGCCAGTGGGTGTGGAACTACAAGAAAATGGCACGGAAACCACAGGAAGATGGCCGCCGGGCAGTCACTAGAGGCCGAACCCGGCATGGACCACCGCAAAATGGCTGCCGACAGCATGGAGGAGGAAGCACATACAGGCAAGCAGAAATGACATTTCTTTTAAATGTTAGTTACAGCCAGCCCCGCTCCAGTGGAACCCTTTAGAATACCCCCAGCAACCTTTAGCTAGAAGCCCAGGGAGGAGGGAAAGGCAGGGAGAGAGGGAAGAAAGGGGCCACAACCACTTACTTGGTCTCTCCAGGAATGTCCAGCCAGATCACACAGCCGAGGCAGGGGAGTTTACTTACCTATCCTGCATGTATTATGCTGGAAGACATTCCAAACAGATCATCGTCCGCGCACGGAAGGTGACTGTTGGCCAGGCATGCTGTGATTGGACCCAAAGGGATGATCATATGTATGCCCTGGAGCGCGACGCTCACCGGGCAGGCTGCTGAGACTCGGCTGTAAGGTCAGCCGAAGCTGAGCGGTCCGATGCAAGCCTTGGAGCGTAAGCTCACCGGCCAGGCTGCTGCGACTCGGCCGTAAGGTCAGCCGAAGCTGAGCGGTCCGATGCAGGCCCTGGAGCGTAGGAAAACCCAGCGCGTAGCTAGGGTCGGCACACGCTCGATGGCCGAAACTGGGGAGACTACAAGGATCGAGGATCAAGCCTGTCACCCAGTCGGCAATTGATCGAAGATCGCAGGAAACAAAAAAAATGTAGCAAAAAAAATATATATATATCTTTTTCCCCCGGACCAATGGGCCCGAAGGGAGCCATGTCCTACTTTTTGCTAGACAGAAAAAAACTGATCTGCGAGATGCAGACTGAGAGGATATACCCGGGGGGTCCGCCCCCTGGGTGGGACTGTAGAAGGTGTGATGCAACACTTTTTACAAGTTTTCTGCCTAGTCACTCCTAATTAACGGATAATACCCACTTTGTCAATAGAGAAGCTGTGTCGGTCCAGGGACGAAAGAGTAATATATTTTTTTAGCAGAGACCCTAGAGAACACACTTTAATGAATAATAAAATAAAAAAAACATTAATGCCTCTTGTTCCAATATCGGAACAGTAGTGATTTGGGAGTTATTTATATCCTACTGCTATAGGTAACATATGAATTTTAGGCACAAATAAAAAAAAGAATTTCAACGTCAGACATAAATGGGTTAAGCAGTAACAGAAACAGTTTGTCTTTCCATTTTGGGATAAAGTTGCAGGGAACTGCTTGTGATTTTGAACAGGAATCGTACTGCATTTCTGTTCAAATTACATGCGAAGCTTCAGCAGTGCGATTTGAGCCGTTATTCTGCATCGCTCAAATGGCACCGAATTCACAACCGAAAGCATGCAGGACCCTTTTTTTTTGGCCGCACCAGAATCGGATCACGTGGGTGTTCACAACTAATGCTATCAGATTCTGCAAATCGCACTGCATTTTGCAAACTAATTTCGGTGTCGTTAACATACACACCCGCATCGATTCGCATGAACGGGGTGCGATTTGCATGCGGTGTAGAATCTGCACAGAGCAAATTCTGCATCACATCAGTGTGAACCGGGGCTCAAAGATAATTGAAAAATAACAGCTGGACCAACAGATTTAAAAAAATAAAATAATTACAGTGGGAAAATATTACTTTAGGTAAATATATACCATCCCAAATAGCAAGTAATTGTGCTGCAAGTTTAAAAATGACTTGCTGAGCTATTGCTAGACTTGTCAGGCTTCACAATTTTGTTGCACAATTGCAGCAAGTTCGTTCTTTGTAAATACAGTGGAACCTCGGATTACGAGCATAATCCGTTCCAGGAGAATGCTCGTAATCCAAAGTACTCGCATATCAAAGCGAGTTTCCCCATTGAAGTCAATGGAAACTAAAATTATTTGTTCCGCATTGACTTCAATGGCATCCAATACCGCATGTGGCCAGAGGTGGGGGGCGCCGGAGAGCCTTGGAAACGTCCGGAAAGGCCTGAGGACACCTCGGCAAACCTCGGAAAGACTCCGTTCCCGAGCCTTTCCGAGGTTTGCCGAGGTCAGCTGAGCTGTCCTCGGGCCTTTCCGTGCATTTCCGAATGGCGCCGATCGGCTCCCCCCCACCTCAGGCCAAGCGCGGTACTGCACACCGCTTTGGCCTGAATTCTGCTCATTTTGCGAGACAACACTGGCGAAACCGAGTTTAGGATTTTTTAAAATACAGTGCTCATATTGCAAAACGCTCGTTACTCGCAACGAGGTTCCACTGTATTCTGCAAGTCTGCTGTAAATTCTGGTTCAGTTATGTTGTACAATAGTCATCCCACCACAGGCGTCACTGTGGCTGAATTTTCATGCTGTAGACTTGCAGAGCTCTTGCTGTAAACTCATAACTGCAACTTTGCTCTTGCTGGAGACTTGCCATGTAAATTTGCTACAAATTGGAAAAGTGTCATCTAGAACTTGTGCTTCCAGTGCTCTGCAAGTGTACAACTTGTCACTGAAAATGTGCAGCAAGTTACCAGATTAAAATTCAAAACTGCCGCAAATGTGTGGCAAGTTATCCTCGCTATCTGGGAAGGTGAACTTCAAAAATCTCACTAACCTTGGAAAAGAAATACATAAAGATTTCTGATGTTACCAGCACTTTTTTTTAAGCTGCATCTTTTTCCAGACCAGAATTCAGGAAGCATTAAAGTATAACTAAAGGCAAAACTTTTCTTTTTAGTTTTAGAGTAGAGAGGGATTAGAAGACCTGTCAGTTTTTATTGCTGTCTGAGTCCCCCTTAGGGAGATTCACCCTCTCTATTTGCCCCGTTTACCATTATCACTGAAATCTTCCAATGGGGACACTGGTTCTGGTGCCCTTGGGGTCCCCAAGAGACTTCTTAACCACTTCCATACAGGGCTTTTTATACCACTTCCATACCGGGCTATTCTGGCACTTCTCTCCTACATGTACAAATAATCATTCTTTTGCTAGAAAATTACTCAGAACCCCGAAACATTATATATGTTTTTTTAGCAGACACCCTAGGGAATAAAATTACGGTCATTGCAACTTTTTTTCTTGCACGGTATTTGCGCAATAATTTTTCAAACGCCTTTTTAAAAAAAAAATGGTTTCATGAATTAAAAAATAACAAAACTGTAAAGTTAGCCCAATTTTTTGGGAAAATATGAAAGATGATGTTACGCCGAGTAAATAGATACCCAACATGTCACGCTTTAAAATTGCGCACTCTTATGGAATGGCGCCAAACTTCAGTACTTAAAAATCTCCATAGGCGACACTTTAATTTTTTTTACATGTTACCAGATTAGAATTACAGAGGTCTAGTGTTAGAATTGTTACACGCGCTCTAACACACGCGGCGATACCTCACATATGTGGTTTGAACGGCGTTTATATATGTGGGCGACTTACGTGTGCATTCGCTTCTGATCGCGAGCTACCGGGGACAGGGCGTTTTAATTTTTTTTTTTTTGACTTTTTTTTTTTTTTTTACACTTATTTTACTTTTTTTTTTTTTTTTGATCACTTTTATTCCTATTACAAGGAATGTAAACATCCCTTGTAATAGGGATGGTGTGTGACAGGTCCTCTTTATGGAGAGATGCGGGGTCAATAAGACCCCACATCTCTCCTCCAGGCTGGAAAGCATGAGATCAGTGAAACATTTTTCACCGATCTCATACTTACTAGCCGCAATGGCGGCTTTGTTTACATTTGAGGACCCGGACGTGTCGTCATCACATCGCGCCCGGGCCTCCGACGATCATAGAGATGACTGGTGACCATCTGGTCACCAGTCATCTCTATGCTCATCACGTGACCCACCACCGGCACCGGAAGATTCGCTCCGGGTACCCGATCGCACGGGAGAGCCCGGAGAAGCAGCGGATGGCGGCGGGAGGGGGGGCGATGCCCCCTCCCGCCACCTATAAGAACGATCAAGCGGTGGAACCGCCGCTATGATCATTCTTATGGTGCACAGAATCGTCGGCACTTCAAAAGGATATCTGAATGATGCCTCTAGCTGCAGGCATCATTCAGATATCCCCCCTCAAAGCCCAGGACGTCATATGACGTCCACCCAGGATGGGAGATCCCATCTGTGGATGTCACTTGAATATGGGCGGGTAGGGAAGTGGTTAAAGAGGAACTGCAGTCTGCTCACATAATTTGTAATAAAAACGTCTTTGCAGTTCTGAAGCTTCCCTCCAACCACTTTGCATATTATTTTATATATACAGTGGAACCTCGGATTGCGAGTAAAGCGGTTAATGTGCGTTTCGCAATACGAGCGCTGTATTTTTTAAAATTCTGACTCGGTTTGCAAGTGTTGTCTCGCAAAACCAGCATGATTCAAGCCAAAGCGGTGTGCAATACCGCATTTGGCCTGAGGTGGGGGGCACCAAAGCCAAGCAGAGCTGACCGGCGCCGTTCGGAAAATTACAGAAATACTTACTGTAACGGCACCCCAAATACGAAAGGGGGTAACGCCGTTTAGATCCCTTCCCTCTCCTGGACACAAATTCACTTTCGATCCTCCACAGTCAGACGACCCCTTCCCATAGGAATTAATCCTTCTGGAAGAACGAGATGCACTCTGTATCTTCCTAGGATCGAATGACTTTATTGAGAAAAACATTGTAACTTTTATACCCATCCAATACTGCATTAACCTAAAATGAACAATGGTCCAGCTCCACCCACAACATAACAAACCCAATACACATTTACAATGAAAGGGTTTTGTAGCCGGTCTGTCTGTTGAGTACAATACACACAAGTATGCAGGTGATTCATAAACATCTCTTCAATTAACCCGTCTGCTGCTAGTTCCACAACCTATAATTATAGGCTTAATTCCCCCAAACCACAATGGACAATAGAATGTAAATCACCCCCCCCCACCTCATCACAGCAATGATGACACAACCCCCAACCACAGTATCCATCCGAGATTCATTTACATCACATAGGCAGGGGCTGGAGGTGATGACATTAGCATCTAACAGTATGTGTCCCAACATCATGAAGGAGTCACTTTTCAGTTAACCTGTTGAGTTCATAATCAAACAGTAAATAGTTCTTTACAGATATCCTGGGGAATTTGGTGGATAAATATTACAGACCCATTTCAAGCAATCCAAGCCATATTCTTAATGTCCATGGTTTCCTGGCTCACCCTGTGTCCAACGTGACCCTCCTGTCACACTTACTTCCTGAGCCTTTCCGAGGTTCTCCGAGTTCAGCCGAGGTGTCCTCGGGCCTTTCCGAGTGATTCCGAGGCTCTCCGTCGCCCACCACCTCTTAACACATGCAGTATTGCATGCCATTGAAGTCACTGCGGAACAAATTAATTTTCATTTCCATTGACTACAATGGGGAAACTCGCTTTGATATGCGAGTACTTTGGATTATGAGCATTCTCCTGGAACGGATTATGCTCGTAATCCAAGGTTCCACTGTACTATGATTCTGTACTTGCCAAAAATGCTGCAGAAATCTCCCTCCACTGAGTCTGGCTGCATCCACTTTCACTGTGGGCAGCTGAAGCTGCTGCCTGTTCACTTCCTGGATTTACACAGACACACCTCCAGCTCTGCAGCTCTCATTGGCCCTCTTATTTCCCTTGCTGGCAAACTCTCACGAGAGTGAGAAAGAAAGCTGTGCATGATGTCATAAAGAAAGAACTAAGGCTGCACAACTGAATAAAAAGTAAAATACCAAAATTATGTTATAAAAAACACAATATGATATCATTTGTGTATGACGTGAATAAACAATATAACTTATGGGGTAAGGGATGTTATTCTATGTACGTCTCTGGGTAATAGATGGTACTTAAACTGTATTCCTTGATATTGACATGCAAAAAAAAATTCAAAGATAGTCCATAAGTAACAAAAAGTCCCCAGAAGGAAGAAATGAAGGATTCCAAAACTCTTCAAAACTGCATAAGTGACTTCAAAAATTAAACACCATAGAAGGAGTGATGATATGACAGGAGAGAAATCCACCACCTTGTCCCTTTCAGGCTGCTTACCAGAAATTTTGATCCCTGAAAGAGATCAATCTGAATAGGTGGCTGTTATCCCCGCCAAGGGCTCTAATTGACTCTCGCTGTGCTCTCTGTTCATCTAGGTTCCAGTCTGTTAGTCCACCAGGCAGCTCCGTGAGTCACATTTAGGGTAAAAGAGAAAACCCCATAGCGTAATCCAGTATATAAAAAACGTTTATTAAAATAAAAATGCACTTACAGCATGTTGAAGTAAAAACAGCAGTGGTTTAGTGTGCGGCCGGCCGGCTCTCACTACCCGTTGCTTCCGGGATTCGTATCGTGGTGACGTCAGCACGCCGCTCCTCCCTACGTCGTTTCGACAAACCTGTCGTCATCCAGGGGCACGGGCGGCGTGCTGATCCACCACCATTATGTATGCTGTGAACGATAGCTGGGGACCGCCCAGAACCTAGTTCCCAGCGTTCCAGCTACGGGCGTCGCCATTTTGAAAATGGGCAAACTGCCCTTAAGTTGCTAACCGTTTGTCTTTAATCTCCCTGTCGGATCACACTCCGACATAGAGATATATATGGTCACGGCCGAAATCTCCTTTCACCGTGATTGAACCCATTCAGTGAAAATACTTATTACTATAACCGTGACACCAATGAAATCCGCCAGGGTCTGAGCTCTCGGCATCTACATTACACAAATCGCCATATTTAAAATGGGAAAAAATGCCCTTACTATCTATTCTCTGACTGGCGTCAATAATCTAAGTCATCAATCAGAAATATACACACGGAAGGGATCAATTGGTGACCAGCTGAATCCCTGAAGGTGAAACTTGCATTCAAATAGCGCGCACGTTCCACTTTTATGTATCATATAGGTACAGACACATATGGATTAAAATTACCAAAGTACTGTACACTGTTTGGACATGCAAGGATTCACTCCCTTGTTTACCCTTTAGAAAACATATGTCCCAACTTATACCTATATTGATGACTTATAAAAATTAATTCATTCTTATTAAAAAACTGTTGTGTCATATATAGGATAGGAAATTTGCTCCTCCTCGAAAACTCAATAAATTCGAAACATACATGGACGTACATAAGTACGTGAGGAGAATCAATATTAAAAGACATTTTGCTAGTATTCCAACACGTCAAGGGGGACTAACGTTGAACAATTATCAATACACAGGATTGTCCAATGCTTCCATCTTTAACCCTTCAGGTACCCTAGCACCATCACTGAGAGTATTTCGCGATGTGGTTTTGCGTGATCTGGAATCTGTTAAAACAGCCAACAAAAAAATGGAAAAGAATTTGGAGCAGGGCTTAGATACCTTGTGTAACAACAAACAACTGGTTATACGCCCAGCAGATAAAGGGGGTGGGATAGTGATCCTTGATAGGGACGACTATCTTCAGGAATTATCCAGGATAGTTGGCGATCAGGAGACATATACCCTTTTGGTTGGAAATCCAATCCTCAAATATAAAAAGACCTTGGAGGATTTGGTAACTAAGGGTGCACAATTGGGGATTCTGAGTGAAAAAGAACAGCTTTTTCTAGTTCCTAAGGCACCAAGGGTACCTATCCTGTACTGCTTGCCTAAAATACATAAAAGTCTGACTTGCCCCCCGGGACGTCCGATAGTTAGCGGAATTGATTCCATCACATCCCGGGTGGGCAAGTACATAGACTTTTTCCTTCAACCAATAGTGTTGAAAATGCCGTCGTATCTGAAAGATACGAAACACGTAATCAATTTACTAGCAGATCAACATCCCAATGAACACACGTGGATGGTCACAGCTGATGTGACATCACTGTACACTATAATTCCCCACTCTTTGGGGTTATCAGCTGTCAAATATTATCTTAACCTCCATTCAACAACAACGGAGGAACAACAAGAATTTATTATGGAGCTTCTAGATTATGCGGCAAAACATAACTATTTTTGGTTCAGTCACAACTTTTACAAGCAGGAACGGGGGGTGGCCATGGGGGCTAAATACGCCCCCAGTTTGACCAATCTTTTCATGGCCAAATGGGAGGAGGACGTCATCTTTAAAGACCGAAACCCACATCTCAAGTTTTGGGCTAGGTATATAGATGACGTCCTCCTCCTTTGGGATGGCACCGTTCCACAGCTGGAAGCTTTCTTTCTAGAGATCAATCAGAACGATAGAGGCATACGTTTCATGTATGAAGCTAGCCAAATGCGGATACATTTTTTGGACCTCACAATCATCAAGAATGAAGTGGGTTTCAAAACGATGTCGTATTTTAAACAAACTGACCGCAATGCCTATATACCGAGTGACAGTTGTCACAAGGACTCTTGGCTGAAGTCGGTGCCAAAAAGCCAATTTGTCCGCATGAGGAGAAATTGTTATGAAAAGTCTGATTATTTTCTCCAGGCTAACATCTTGAAAGATAGATTATTAGAAAAGGGCTATGATCAGAAAACCTTGGAAGACATTCTAAAGGAAGTGGGGGACATAGAAAGATCATCTTTGTTAACAAATGTCCCAAAAAAGAAACCACAACAATTGTGTATACCATTTATCACGACATACTCTACACAACATTATATGATAAAAAGAATCATTCGGAAACACTGGCACCTCTTAGGGAATGACCGTATTATTAATACTTTCCTCCCAACAATCCCACAAGGGATTTTCAGGGGTGCCCCCTCCCTAAGGGATAGAGTGGCACCCAATGTGGTTGACCCTCCACCTAAAAAAGTCTCTTTTTTTCAACAACTATCGGGGTACCACCAATGCCGTCGGTGCCAGGTGTGCTCCATAAATAAAATCAGGTCCAAAAAGACGGAAGTATTTATATCTAGCAGTACCTTAAAAACGCATAAGATCGACACTTTCATCACATGCAGTTCCACAGGCGTTGTATATCTTTTACAATGTCCCTGTGGGAAGCAATATATAGGTAGGACTAAAAGGACCATGCAAGTAAGACTTGGAGAACATTTAGCCAACATTAGGAGTGGCTTCCAATATCACTCTGTATCCAAGCATTATGACTTATACCATCAGCGCAACCCAGAGGGCACTTCCTTTATAGGAATTGATAGGTATAGTCCTCATTGGAGGGGCGGTTCTCTAATCAGGGAAATTTCCCGTATGGAAATGAGCTGGATACACAGGGTCCGCTGCTACACCCCGTACGGGCTTAATATCGACATTGATGTTAATGCATTCATCGATAACAGCTAGGTGTCATTATCATTTTTTGTATAGTAATGTGAACTGGATCGGAGCTCTCGGTACATCTCTATTCCATCATTGTTGTTATCTTCAGGGGACCCATAACACAGAGACTAAATACTCTAGTTGTACACAGTTTCAACGATGGGGTCCATTTACCCATGCTCGTCCTGGGACGTTCATGAGGTCATTTAAGTATACATCAAATTTGTGTTTATTCCATCATTACGTTTGGGTGTGCTCTGGTGGCACTCATATGTATTTTTTTGGGATAGATACATCCATTTATAGAATCCAATAGATAGATTAAATTCGTCTAAATATCTGATTCTTAATATCCTTTTTTTAAGAAATCCCTTTGTTCCATATATTTTTGTAGTTCCTTCTCCCAAACTAAAAGACATTCCACATGTGGATGGTTATGGTTTGGCACGCACTATATATTAGTGCGTGTAATCATGAATTTGTCCACAAGATGGCGGTCACATTATATCCATCCTATATATGACACAACAGTTTTTTAATAAGAATGAATTAATTTTTATAAGTCATCAATATAGGTATAAGTTGGGACATATGTTTTCTAAAGGGTAAACAAGGGAGTGAATCCTTGCATGTCCAAACAGTGTACAGTACTTTGGTAATTTTAATCCATATGTGTCTGTACCTATATGATACATAAAAGTGGAACGTGCGCGCTATTTGAATGCAAGTTTCACCTTCAGGGATTCAGCTGGTCACCAATTGATCCCTTCCGTGTGTATATTTCTGATTGATGACTTAGATTATTGACGCCAGTCAGAGAATAGATAGTAAGGGCATTTTTTCCCCATTTTAAATATGGCGATTTGTGTAATGTAGATGCCGAGAGCTCAGACCCTGGCGGATTTCATTGGTGTCACGGTTATAGTAATAAGTATTTTCACTGAATGGGTTCAATCACGGTGAAAGGAGATTTCGGCCGTGACCATATATATCTCTATGTCGGAGTGTGATCCGACAGGGAGATTAAAGACAAACGGTTAGCAACTTAAGGGCAGTTTGCCCATTTTCAAAATGGCGACGCCCATAGCTGGAACGCTGGGAACTAGGTTCTGGGCGGTCCCCAGCTATCGTTCACAGCATACATAATGGTGGTGGATCAGCACGCCGCCCGTGCCCCTGGATGACGACAGGTTTGTCGAAACGACGTAGGGAGGAGCGGCGTGCTGACGTCACCACGATACGAATCCCGGAAGCAACGGGTAGTGAGAGCCGGCCGGCCGCACACTAAACCACTGCTGTTTTTACTTCAACATGCTGTAAGTGCATTTTTATTTTAATAAACGTTTTTTATATACTGGATTACGCTATGGGGTTTTCTCTTTTACCCTAAATGTGACTCACGGAGCTGCCTGGTGGACTAACAGACTGGAACCTAGATGAACAGAGAGCACAGCGAGAGTCAATTAGAGCCCTTGGCGGGGATAACAGCCACCTATTCAGATTGATCTCTTTCAGGGATCAAAATTTCTGGTAAGCAGCCTGAAAGGGACAAGGTGGTGGATTTCTCTCCTGTCATATCATCACTCCTTCTATGGTGTTTCATTTTTGAAGTCACTTATGCAGTTTTGAAGAGTTTTGGAATCCTTCATTTCTTCCTTCTGGGGACTTTTTGTTACTTATGGACTATCTTTGAATTTTTTTTTTGCATGTCAATATCAAGGAATACAGTTTAAGTACCATCTATTACCCAGAGACGTACATAGAATAACATCCCTTACCCCATAAGTTATATTGTTTATTCACGTCATACACAAATGATATCATATTGTGTTTTTTATAACATAATTTTGGTATTTTACTTTTTATTCAGTTGTGCAGCCTTAGTTCTTTCTTTATATATCTGTTATTTGTGTGTGTCCCACATTTTTTGGTTGCTGCATAGATATTAAGTTATCACATATATTTTACATTTATTCAGACAGCGCAGTATTTTCACACTTTTTATATTCCACGCATGATGTCATAAGCCTAGACTAATGACCAGACAAGAAACAGGAAGTGGGCTGTATTACTGGCAGAAAAAAGGTAAGGTATTTACATCACCGCCCGGGGCATGAGAGGACGGTGACGTCATAATGTGCGTGGTCATTGGATGACATCATCGGGTGACCCCGCCCCATGCCAATATAAGTTGTTGAGCACCGTGCACATGGCATTACAGTGGGAGAGAGTATCGCGTCAACATCGGAAGAAGAGCAGAGGGAAGAAGACGATGGAGAAAACCTGGCAAGAGCTAGCAAAACAGCGCCGGAGAGAGCGGAAACGTCAGATGAGCCCCACGGAGCTGCCTAATAAATTAAATTACTTTAAAAACCTGTGTAGTGCGTTTTATTTTTTACACTTTTTTCCAGGTGAATGGGTAGGGGTACGATGTACCCCATACTGATTCACATAGGGTGGGGGCCGGCATCTGGCGGCCCCCTTATTAAAGAGGCTCCCAGATTTTGATAAGCCCCCCACCCGAAGACCCTGACAACCAACGGCCAGGGTTGTCAGGAATAGGCCCTTGTCCTCATCAACATGGGGTCAAGGTGCTTTGGGGTGGGGGGCGTAGGGCCCCCCTGTCCCAAAGCACCCACCCCCCCATGTTGAGGGCATGCGGCCTGGTACGATTCAGGGGGGGCGCTCGCTCGACCCCACCCCCTTTCCTGACTGGCTGGGCTGCGTGCTCGGATAAGGGTCTGGTATGGATTTTTTTTGGCGTAGGGGTTTCCCCTTGAAATCCATACCAGACCGAAGGGCCTGGTATGCTCTTGGAGGGGGAACCCACGCCGTTTTTTTTAATTTTTATTTGGCGTGGAGTTCCCCCTCAATATCATCAGAGCACAAGTCGCATGCCAAAGTCAGATCATGCAAGACGGCGATCCGACTTTAGTGATATTCAATGGGCTGAAGTAGGATCAAAGTCGAACCAAAGTAGTGCAGGGAGCATTTTCAAAGTCGGAACGACTTGAGTCGGACCAGTTAAGACGGCTCCCATAGGAAAACATTGATTTTCACACGTCATGCGACATGAGCTCCCAATGTCGGAGCGTTTGTCGCACCAGTGTGAGCCCAGCCTTACAGCAGGTTCTCATTGACCCCAATGGGTGAGTTTGATAGGTGGGGCCACCTGTGAAAATCTGTGAGTTTGAGGTGAAATTGCCGCAGCTGCAAAGCATTAGCGTATGTATAGCCCTGTCCTGATGTGATGTTATAATTGAGGTGGATGGTAAAATTGCAGCTCAACTGCCTGTACTGGAGACCTAGTGTGGAAAAATCTTTTTTGAAAAATCAGCGTTTTGAGTGAAATGAATGATAACGAAAAACACTTATGCCGCGTACACACGACCGTTTTTCCCGTCGAGAAAAATTAAATTTTTTCCTTTGGACGAGAAAAACGATCGTGTGTGGGCATTTTGTCATTTTTCACGACGGGAAAAACTACATTTTTCACGACGAGAAAAATTAGAACATGCTCTAATTTTTCTTGTCGTTTTTCCCGTAGTTTTTTTCCGCGCCAGTTTTCCCATAGGGAAACACTGCCGCGGAGCCCACACACGATCGTTTTTCACGAAAAAACGGACTTTTTTCCCGTCGTGATTCACGGCGGTGTTTTCACCGCCGTGAATCACGATCGTGTGTACGTGGCACTAGGGCTTTCATAGTACTTTCCTGGAATTGGTCTTTAAAGCTAAAGAGTCAGCATTACAGAAAGGCAAATAGCATTTTCACAAGGAGGTCAGTACTGGGACATTTTTTTCACTCATTTAGGGCTTGTCCATACTATGTGCAGAGATCTGCATTATGTGGTAATAGAAATGCGTATCTTAGCATATCAATGTGTTTTCACATGAAGGCCACATCAAGGGTTAAAATTCTAATATCATTTCTTTTTGTAAATAAAGGTGTGTGGCATTGTGGAGAGCCTCTTCACTATGTAACTCATCCCCACCCAGCATCATCCTCATCCCTCTCCACAATATATCCCCACCTCCGCCCAGCATCATCCATCCCTCTCCACATTATATCCCCACCTCCGCCCAGCATCATCCATCCCTCTCCACAATATATCCCCACCTCCACCCAGCATCATCCTCATCCCTCTCCACAATATATCCCCACCTCCGCCCAGCATCATCCATCCCTCTCCACATTATATAGTGTGTATATATAATACATGAGGGTGGGGGACAGTGTGTATATTATACATAGGGGGGTCTCGTTATGTGTAATACATATAATACATTGGGGGGGTGTATATATATATATATATATATATATAAAAAAAATTAGCGTATATATAAAATATATGGGGTAATGGGTCGGGCAGTGTATATATAATACATGGGGGGGGGGTCAGTATAGATATAATAATATATAATATATGGGGTGAGGGGTCAGTGTATATATAATACATGGGGGGGGGGTCAGTGTATATATAATACATGGGGGGGTGAATGGGGGGGGGGGTCAGTGACACAGATGCATTTTCTTATTACATACATGTTCTTAGGGGGTGAGGGGTATAATACTGTACTAGTGGAAGGGAGTACTAGAAGTACATGAGTTGGGGGCCCCGGGTGCTGACAACCCATCTACACCACTGTCTCTATTATCTCCCCACATCCCCACACTGGACCCGCCTCCCTGGTCAGGTGACATCACTGCTAATGACACTTACTGTCTCTCCGATGGATGTACGATGAAGAAGCTGTGGGGTGTAATCTCCGATTAGTCCACTGTAGGGCGCTGTGCTGGTTATGTGCAGAGCGGTGAGAAGACACAGCTAAAATGGCGCCGCTCCGTCGTTGCTAGGTTGTTATGACAACATCCGCCCGCCCCTTCACCAATCAGAGGAAGCGCGAGCCCCCCCACAATTTTCTCCCCCCCCCTTCCCCACAGAGGGCACGCGCTCAGCCCCGATGTACAGACACAGCAGAGGAGTACTGACAGAGCTGGAGAGAGGATTCAGCTTTCTCCTCCCTCCAGCCTGCAGGTGGCAATAGAGAGCGCCGATGTGCAGTGAGGGAAGGTTGCCATTCTCCCTCAGTCTCTATCCCCTTGTCACATGACTGGAGGGAGGAAGAAGATGTTCCACACACATTGTGTCAGTAAGTACAAGGGGGGAGGGGAGACAACTTACCTCACACCTTCCCCCTCTACTCCTCACACACCCCCCTCCATTCCTTACACCCCCCAGACCCACCCTCTCTCTTGCACTGATCTGGGGCCCAATAACAAGTGTTGATCCTTCTATTGGTGAATGTTTGGTGATCACACTTATTGGTAAAGGACATCTGTGGTCACCTTAGTATTCTGTAAGCACAATATTCCTATTCATGTATCATACAACATGGTTGGTGGATCATGTTACAGGAATACCGGCCAGCACAACTCCTTGGGCAAAGTCAGTGTTCCAACTATCTGTAGTAGAGTCTCTGGTGTACGGCCTCTGCATAGTGATTAGTGACTGCTCATCGCTTTCCTCTTGTAGTTTCAAATGTTAAAGTGGAGCTCCACCCATATAACAGTCACAAGTTACAGAAAGTGGAGCCGCTGACTTTTAATAATCCAGCGATGTGGGTGCAGGAAGCCTCGTTCCCCTCCCCCTCCTCTCTACAGCGCCGGCATTCTGGCTGGGCGCCTGGTTGTGAATAGGGATGAGCTCAGGTGTGTTCGCATAGAACACGTACAGAGCCCGCCAAGAAAGTCGGAACCACGCTGCGCTAATCACAGGCAGGGAGACAATTCCCGATCTCTGAAGCCGAGCATCGGGACAATGTCTCCCTGCCTGTGATTAGTGCGGTTCTGACGGTGCCGACTTCCTTGGCGGGCTCTGTATGTGTTCAATACGAACACGCCTGAGCTCATCCCTAGTTGTGAATAGCCGGGCAATCTTCTGGGACCTGAGACATGTCCCAGAAGATTGCAGGGGGGAGGTGAACTTCCTTCCGGCGTCACGGAACCCCGGTAGAAAGTTGGAGCTGCCTGCCTCTAAAAAGAGGATATCCGCTCCCCTCCCCCCACAAAAAAAATGACATGTCGGGGTCACCTTCACTTAAAGCGGAAGTTCAGTTTTTGGGTGGAACTCCACTTTAATGAAAGAGAAGTGGTCTGTGGGCTCCTCGTGATGTGCGTCATCCTGGGGAAGGGGTTAAACACCTCCTGGGATTTTTCCAGGTTGGGGAGATTTTTACATTTTGCACAATGCCTCTAACCGCTACATTAAACTTCTCTCTTGTTAAAGTGCCTTTTATTGTGATTGTGGACCTCAGAATCAAAAAGTTTATGACGGAAATACTGTAATGTCTGCAGCAACCAATCAGATAATCTTTTCCATGTTTCCAAGTCATGTCAAATGAGAATCTGGTGGGCGTGTCTAACAATATTACTTTCACTTTCTGTAATGAGGTCTCTTTTTTTTTTTTTTTGCATTGCAGTTTTTACAATGTGGGTCCTCTAATGAGCATGTGCTGGTTATACAATTCTAATTCTCACCTTTGGTGTACATGCAGTGTATGGATTATTTTTTTTTTTTTTTTTTTAAAGCCCCTAAAAAACAAAACAAAAAAAAAAAAAAACACTTGATTTCTAAATGTTTTCAGGCCAGATTAGCTCTGGAGCAAAGTGTGTTCCAAACAGTAATGTTCCTCTCTACTTCCTTTTATACAGATGAAAGACGTTCACTTGCAGAGTGAGGCTGTGTGGGGTTTTCGGAGCTGGTATGACATCTTGTGTAAACAGTGTGGGCGAGTATTATTTATGTGCATTGCTATATCATGACACAGCACGGCAAGTAAACTACTTTCCAAGAATGTGAAAAGCTGCTTTTTAGTGTGTGACTTCTGCATGTTATAATTAGACTATCATGGTAAAGTAAAAGGGAGTTGGAAAAAGTGTTTATACATGATAAAATGACACCACTGTATAGGTGAAAGCATGTTCTTCAGAAAGAAGTGGCTTTTATAGCGAGTGCCTTTTCTGGGTGGCTGTGCACAGTTATGCCTGCTAGGTCTACTTACTGTATGGAGGGTAATGGCATCTGCCAAGAACTGATAGTAAGTATTGTACTTGTCCTGCTGCCAATAAAATTAGTCTATTACTTGTAAAAAGAAAAAAAGGGGGAAAAATGCACTGTCACTGTACTAATGACACTGGCAGGGAGGGGGTTAACATCAGGGCCGATCAAAGGTTTATCTGCGTTCCTTGGGGGTGCTTTCTTCTGTGAGGGGGGGGGTTGCTCTGACTGGAGACCGAGATCTGTGTTCCAGATTAGCAGAAACACCAGATCTCCATCTTCCCCTCTGACAGAACGACGATCTGTTTGCCTTGGGAGCGATCAGCGGGTCCCGGCAGACATCGGGTCTACTAGACCCGCTGATTGGCTCCTGCTGTGTTCAATCACAGCAGGTCACTGACAGGCCCCCGACCCAAAGAAAAAAAATCACATACAGGTACGTGATTTTGCACTGCTACAGTTTATCTGCATGGAGCGGTCTGGAAGCGGTTGATAGAGCCTAAAAGCATCCTTTTTGGGAAATTGCTCATTCCAGTGCTGCTGAGACATTAGTCACATGGTTGCTGCAGAAAAGATGGTAACTATTTAGACACAGCTACTGATTGGCCAGTTCTGCCTGAATCTTGTCATGTATGTTGAGTGTAATTCTCACTAGACTTGTGCACAACGGAAAAATTTGTTCCGTTTCGGTTCGTTTCTTTCCGGTCCTGTTGATTCGTAATCATTCGTAATTTTGCTAGACGGGATTTTTCGTGTTCGGACTCATTCGTATTTTTGCAAGCGACATTTTTCGTTGAATTTTTTGTTGCTTTATAATTCGTACTTTCGGTAGAGTATGTTGTTTTTCGTTGATTCTGGACACAACTCCTACTTTCGTAACTTTTTTTGGGTTCGTTGATTCGTAATTTTCCGTGTCTCTCTCACAACGACGCTGCCTATTATGCCTAATGTGCTTCGAATGGATTTGTACTTTTCTAAATACATTGCGGTTATTTGTAACGATTCGAAATCTCGTATTTTACTTTCGTTTTTAACATGCGGCTATAGGCTCCGCCCCTGTACACCATTTTGAGAGGGTTCAGCACGGTGAGGGAGAAGCAGAGAGCAGAGCAGAGTGTTATTGTGCTTCGAATGGATTCGAAATCTCGTATTTTACTTTCGTTTTTTACATGCGGCTATAACCTCCGCCCCTGTACACCATTTTGAGAGGGAGTTCAGCACGGTGTGGGAGAAGCAGAGAGCAGAGCAGAGTGAGTGTTATTGTGCTTCGTATGGATTCGTACATTCGTAACTTTTTCATAACGAATTATGCCGAAGACATTCGGGCATTCGCTATTTGCGGTATAATTTATTTCGGATTCGGTCTTATTCGTAATTGCTTTGTTCGGAAATTCGAATGCTTCCGAATGTCCGAAAGTTGCTAAATTCGGACGAATTTCAATTCGTTACGAAACGAATTGCACAAGCCTAATTCTCAGTATCTGTTCTTATTCTGTATTTATGGACACTGCATAGTACCACTTCTCTTGTCCCCTGTGCTGGGTGTAATTCTCAGTAGGGGTGCAACGGATCAAAAAACTCACGGATCGGATCGATCCTCGGATCAGGGGTCACGGATCGGATCATTTTCGGATCGACCAAAAAAAATAAAAATAAATAATAATGTTAAATTTTTAATTTCACAGTTATTTTCAACACAAAACGGAGCTTATATGCTTAAATACGGTATTTGTAAATCCAACGGACTCTTTACATGTTACATTTTAAAAGCAGCAGCAAACCTGCTGTGACCTTACATGGTTGCTAATGTGACAGAACACAGATTTTCACATTTAACTAAATGTTAAATGTGAAAATCAGAGGTGTTCAGTCACATTAGCAAGCATGTAAGGTTTGCTGCTGCTTTTAAAATGTAAACAGTCCGATGGATTTCCAAATACTGTATTAAAGCTGATAAGCTCCGTTTTGTGTGGAATCTTTGGGTGTAATAAGATGTCCGCTTGTCCCCTTCTCTCATTACTGTGTGGGGTCGAGCAAGATGGCGGCGAAACGTCATTGTAGCGGCCGCCACAGGAGAGCTGGGATCGTGGGGAGTTAGAGCTCCTGGGTGTAGCAAGATGGCCGCCGTTCTCCGGGAATAGGCCGAAGCCGCAGACTTTCCTGAGAGCGGTGGAAGAGCTCCGCTCCGCTCGGGTCACAGGATAGGTGACAGATCCTAGCAGACAGGATGGAGGCGCCGACACAGGAATCAGCTTGAGGAAGAGGGTGAGGGATGGGTAAGTGGCCAGGGATTCACAGTACCTGAGAGGGGTGGCTGCAGCCGGGTCCGCAGGCCGTAAAATGTCGCCGGATCCCAGGAGGATGATGGAGCTGCCCTCCGGTGATCACTCCCGCTGTAGTACTGCTCAATGTCCTCCGTGAACACAGCGGCCGGTAGACAAGTGCCCTCCGGAGCTAGGCCGAAGCCGCGGCCTTTCCTACGGCCGAGGCTCTGGAGCGCTCCGCGGATCGCGTGGTGATCCGATCCAAACAGGGTAGCCCATTCGGATCACCACCGATCCGTTGCACCCCTAATTCTCAGTATCTGTTCTTAATCTGTATGTATGGACACTGCACAGTAGGGTTGCACTAGTATCGGTATCGATTCCGAGTATTTGCCCGAGCAAATGCTTCCGATGCTTCAGCCGATACCTTGCATGCAGGAGGCTCCCGGAAGTCGGTGGGCGGAGTGGAGCGCGGGTCCTGGCACAGTGAGAGCGAGTCCTTGCAGCGGAAGGTAAGCTTATGGGGCAGGGATGTGGGTCGCAGCCGCATGTGCCGCCCATCAGCATCGGTGACCCGGGCTGTCAGAATCGTTAACACAAGTGACGGCCCGAGTCTGTCAGAGACGGTACACTGCGACGCCCATCTTGGTACACCCTGCACTCGGCCTCAGTAAGCCTAGTTAGAATGCAGCAGTGGACATCTTCTTCTTACACTCAGCCCATATAGTTAACTATATGGGCTGGGTGTAACCCTTTCATGACTAAGCCTATTTCTGGCATTTGGTGTTTACAAGTTAAAATCCGTATTTTTTTGCTGGAAAATTACTTAGAACCCCCAAACATTAGATTCTCTGCTAAAATATATATATATATATATATATATAGAGAGAGAGAGAGAGAGAGAGAAAAATGGCGATTGTTGCAATATTTTATGTCACACGTTATTTGTCCAGCAGTGTTTTAGACGCAACTTTTTGGGAATAAGGACACTTTCGTGAATTTTAAATAAACAAAATAGTAAAGTTAGCCCAATTTTTTTGTATAATGTGAAAGATGATGTTACGGCAAGTAAATAGATACCAAACATGTCACGCTTTATAATTGCACGCACTCGTGGAATGGCGACAAACTACGGTACCTAAAAAAATCCATAGGCGGCGCTTTAATTTTTTTATTTTTACGGTTACCAGGTTAGAGTTACAGAGGAGGTCTAGTGCTAGAATTATTGCTCTCACTCTGACGATTGCAGCGATACCTCACATGTGTGATTTTAACACCATTTACATATGCGGGCGCGACTTCCGTATGCGTTTTCTTTGCTGCGCGGGGACGGGGCACTTACATTTTTTTTTCTTATTTATTTATTTTTCTATTATTAAATTGTGTTTTTTTAAAAATAAATAAAATATTGATCACTTTTATTGCTGTTACAAGGAATGTAAACATCCCTTGTGACAGGTACTCTTTATGGAGTGATCGGGGTCTAAAAGACCTCCAATCCCTCCTTTGCACTTCAAAGTATTCAGTTCGCCGAAAACGGCGAATCTGAATACTGTATATTTTTTAAAATCCGGCGCCATTGGCAGCGGAGTAAACCGGAAGTGACGTTGTGACATTGCTCCCGTGTTTACATTCAGGAGACTGGAACAAAGCCGTTTACGGGCTTCATTCCAGTCTGTCTCTAGGCGCCGGATCCTTGATCAGGTCTCCCGGGGGGACGGGAGGTCTGGTCAGAGCAGCGGGGGGGATGTCCCCTCCGGGATAACATCCGAGCGGCTTTTAGCCGCATCGTTTGTTATCCCTGGAAAGCCATTCGCCCGCTCTACAAAACAATACCGGGATGATGCCTACAGCTGCAGTATAACCCCCGAAAGCCGAGGACGAATATATGCATACGTTCGGCGCGAAGGAGGTAACAAGATGTCTGCTGCTGCATTCTAACTAGGCTTACTGAGGCCGAGTGCAGGGTGTAGCAAGATGGGCTCTTGTATACTTACTCTTATCGATTTAAATGTTATCATGCCAGGCTGCCAGCAATTATTAGTGCTGCATTTCAGTGCCACTGCCTACCAAACAGTTTCACCTATCATTGCCCATAAGTGCTGCAAATCAGTGCCTATCAGTCAGTGCCACATATCTTTGCCACCTATTAGTGCCCATAAGTGCCACCTATCAGTATTAAAAAAGTATCGGTAATCGGTATCGGCGAGTACTTGACAAAAGTATCGGTACTTGTACTCGGTCTTAAAATAGTTGTATCTGTGCAACCCTACTGCACAGTAGCACTTCTCTTGTCCTGTATGCTGGGTGTAATTCTCCATAATGCTGTAATTCTTTCTGGTCTCTACAAACATTGGTGTGGCACCAACTGCTTTCTTACGTGTTTGGAATTTTTCCAGGACCCTCATGGAAGGACGATTGCTGTGCCATATGAGACCATCCCCTCTGAAGCTAGTTGGCATGATTACCTGAATGGGTCACTTGCAACATTTGATATTTAAATAGAAGATCTTTTACATCTTACACAAGTACATAGATTGTAAGCTGTCTGGTATGGGGAAATGGAGGGTCACATTACAGGGTCATCTGTGTGGTTGTGGGGTGCATATATTGTAGGGTGCCTCTTATGATGGGAACAGATGGGGAATCATATATTGCAGGTTGTTGGGTACAGGTGCCGATGGTAGAGAGAGTCACAGTTTGCAGGTTGATCCTTAATAATGGTAAGGGGGGGGGGGTTGATCATCACAGATTAGGGGGTGCTCATTACGAGATACATAAAGTGATGACAGGCCTTTACCGTTCTTGATAGTCTCAGTAATGTAAAAATGTTTACTAAAATGTATTCCTGTCTTTTGTAAAACTAATAAAAAAACGATTGAAGCCGAAAAAGACCAAGTAGTCCATCTCTTTATTTTTTTGTTTAAGTTTTTCTTGTCTGAGTATAGATCTAGGTTTGTCCCAAGCATTTTCCTGTTGACTGTCTCACTACCTCTGCTGGTAGTTTATTCCAAGCATCAACTACCCTTTCAGTAAAATTATAGTTTATAATATTAGTTTTGAACTTTCCTCCAGTTAGTTTGAGGTCATGTCCTCGTGTTCTTGATTTTAGTTTTATATTGAAAAAACTGCCCTTCTGAACCTTGTTTACCCCCCTTGATGTATTTAAAGGTTTAACCACTTCCCTACCCAGCCATAGACAAATGACGTCCACAGATGGGATCTCCCATCCTGGGTGGACGTCATATGACGTCCTCGGCTTTGTAGGGGGATATCTGAATGATGCCTGTAGCTAGAGGCATCATTCAGATATCCTTTTGAAGTGCCGGCGATTCTGTGCACCATAAGAATGATCATAGCGGCGGTTCCGCCGCTTGATCGTTCTTATAGGTGGCGGGAGGGGACACCCCCCCCTCCCGCCGCCATCCGGTGCTTCTCCGGGCTCCCCCGTGCGATCGGGGACCCGGAGCGAATCTTCCGGCATCGTTGGTGGAGTCACGTGATGAGCATAGAGATGACTGGTGACCAGATGGTCACCAGTCATCTCTATGATCGTCGGAGGCCCGGGCGCGATGTGATGACGTCACGCCCGGGTCTCAAATGTAAACAAAGCCGCCATTGCGGCTGTAAGTATGAAATCAGTGAAACATTTTTCACTGATCTCATGCTTTCCAGCCTGGAGGAGAGATGTGGGGTCTTATTGACCCCACATCTCCCAATAAAGAGAACCTGTCACACACATTCCTATTACAAGGGATGTTTACATTCCTTGTAATAGGAATAAAAGTGATCAAAAAAAAAAAGAAAAGTAAAATCATTGTAAAAAAATAAATAAATAAGTAAAATAAATAAATAATAATAAAAAAATTAAAACGCCCTGTCCCCGGTAGCTCGCGATCAGAAGCGAATGCACACGTAAGTCGCCCACATATGTAAACGCCGTTCAAACCACGCATGTGAGGTATCGCCGCGTGCGTTAGAGCGCGTGCAACAATTCTAGCACTAGACCTCCTCTGTAATTCTAACCTGGTAACCTGTAAAAAAAATTAAAGCGTCGCCTATGGAGATTTTTAAGTACCGAAGTTTGGCGCCATTCCATGAGTGTGCGCAATTTTAAAGCGTGACATGTTAGGTATCTATTTACTCGGCGTAACATTATCTTTCATATGTTCCCAAAAAATTGGGCTAACTTTACTGTTTTGTTATTTTTTAATTCATGAAACCATTTTTTTTTTTTTTTTTTAAAAAGGCGTTTGAAAAATTATTGCGCAAATATTGTGCAAGAAAAAATGTTGCAATGACCGTCATTTTATTCCCTAGGTTGTCTGCTAAAAAAACATATATAATGTTTGGGGGTTCTGAGTAATTTTCTAGCAAAAGAATGATGATTTGTACATGTAGGAGAGAAGTGCCAAAATAGGCCCGGTATTGAATAGGTACAAAAAGCCCTGTATTGAAGTGGTTAAGGCCGGCTTCACATATGTGGGGGTTTCCCTGCATCCAATTTGCATGACATGCGAGTGTGATCGACTCTCAATGGAAACGGTTCACACAGGTCCGGGGTGGCCGGGGAGGGTCCTGTGCATGTTTGGGTTCGGTTCAGGTGCAAATTCGGGCAAAAATTTTCATCTAAAATCGGTGAACAGGCACGAACCCAAAGCCGCACATATGTGAATCTGGCCTCAATCATGTCTCCCCTTTCCCTTCTTTCCTCCAGACTGTACATATTGTTGTGGAGATTTTTATGGAAATGTATTAATGTATGTTGTCAGATGTCCCCCCAGTGTCAGTTTTGCTGTAATGCGCTCATCTGAGCGTATTTGCACATACAGACGTTGGTGGAAGATCGGTGGCGGGAAAATCTTCCTATGGAAAACAGCGATGTTTGCTGCATTTAGAGATGTTGTTTTGCGCCCCGTTGGGGGAACTGGCCAGCCCCTGGCGGGGGGCGTTAAATGACTCCGAGCGCACATATCTGTGTCCACAGGAACAGTAGCATAACTATAAAATAATTGTGGTCCATTTGAGGCATAATTGTTATGTAGTTTCCGTCATTTGGTAACAGTGTATGTCACCGCTAGTCAATTTGAATGAACATTGTATCTGTTTGGAAGGATGTCCTTGTATGGTCATTCTCCTGTGGAAGGAACATCTTGTGATGTTCCCGCCCATGGGGGGAGGTGACTGGTTGCTGCAACCAATCACCTCCTGTCTTGAGATCTTTTGAGTTTAATAAAAGCCTATGATTAGGCGTCGGCTGGACAGTCTATGCTGGGATGGCCTGATGATAAGGTCTATGTGTGAGCCTTGCTTCTTGGATGAATGATGGAATGAACGGTGAGTGGATTTTAGCAAACTTAAAGACAGCATTATTGCAAAAAGATGAATCTAAAGTGTGTGCTTATAGAGCACAGGAATTATGGGCTGTGTGCTCTGCAAACAACCCATATTTCCACGACAGTTTATGGCGGGCCAGGATTTTTGGGAATAGATGGAGTCCCTTTGGACATCGGATCGAGATGGGGGGAAGAGTGGATCTACGTTCCGATGTGGGGGGCTCTACTCTTTAAAAGAACATTTTTTTTGTCTTTTTGAAATAATGCTTTAAGTTTGCAGCGTGTGTATGTGTGCGTGTGTATGTCTGTGAATCGTATGTGTGTGTGTGATTTTGTCATGGATCGTATGCCTGAATTTGATTGTGTGTGGGTATGCCTGCATGTGCCTGTGTGATTAGATTGTTTGTGTGATGTAGGACATGTGTACCCATGAGTGTGATTGAAATTGTGTAACTAAGCGAGAAATATATAGACTGTTTGTGCGATGTATTGAGCAGTTTGCAGCCAGCCATGGCTGCTGCATTGTTCTGGTCCCTGTGTGAGAGAAGCTGAAAATGGCTGCCCCCATGAGGTTTAGTGGGGGAGGGGCAGCCAGCATTTCAGTTACAAGGGTGAAAGTTGGTGACTTTCTGTAAATAGCATGCAGGAGTTTTGTAGTGGAAGGGCCCTGAGAGATGATCTGATGTTACAAGCAACAATATACTGTATGTGTGTGGTGTTTGTGATTTCTATGAAAAATAGAAATGGTTAGATTGTGATTTTTGCCTTTATAGGGGACAAAGACACATGTCCCCATAAGTGTAAAAATATTTTAACGAAAGTGTTTGGTTTTTGAGTTGAAAGTTCCCGCCGCATATCCAAGTGGCCAGGCATTGCTAGAAGGCAGACATAGTATGTCTCTGCAATGGCTTGTTATGGAAGCTGAGGCCACTGTGTGTGAACTTTAGGTAGAGAAAAGTGGTGAATATCTCAGAGTATATGAACTTAGAGAAATTAATATGTTTTTAATATTGTCATGTAACTCACATTTATTGAATGTGCTGTTTAGTTGGCCAAAGGGTTTAAGTTTGTAAGTGTACATGTGGTCCTTGTAGAGTGTAGCTGACACCTTTTTCAGTGGATTTTGATGATAATTTAGAAAAGTTTCAATGGTGTAGTCAGTCTTTGTGGAGAAAAACATTTTTGATTTTCTTTTAAAGAGATTCTGGTTTTGGCGGGAAAAAGTAATGGCGCCATTCTTGGCTTTTGTTAGCCTTGCAGGTTTGTCTGCCATTTTGAGGCACAGTTTTCCCTTAGCCTGTGGGTATCCTATAAGGGAAGGTGCAGCCACCTTTCTTTTGGGCACTATACCATGTGGCATTCGTCTGCTATTTCGCTGGTGGAATTTCTCAGCCTTTGGGGCAGATTTTGATGTTTGGTGCGAATATAGTGCGATCTTTTCTGCGTTGGAACCTGTTAGAGGCAATTTGTGTTTTTCTTTGTGTAGGGAACCAATGTGGTGTTCATTGTGACGTCCCATGCTGGTTTTGGCGGGAAAAATTGCATGCGTCAATGGCGCAATTTTTGTTGTCCATGAGGTGCTGTGGTGGGTCATCCACCATTTTGTAGTCCTGGCTTGTCGGCCATTTTGAGAGACGTTTACAGTTTGAGATAGGAAGTTCCAGTTTAGCAAACACGGCCCCTGAATATGCTGTATTGGCATTTGTTGATTGGCGCAGTTTTGTCTCTGGTTTAAATTGCTTTTCTAAGCATCACCTTTTGAGGTGAGTTGAGAGGTATCTTAAAATAGCGCGGTTTTACCCCGAGGGGCCACAACGTGCTTGCGGACACACGCACATGCTGGGGCCTATTTATGGATGGGATCTGGCTGACCTACCAGCAGTTGGAGTGTGGGAGGAGGCCAACGCAGACACAGGGAGGACATGCAAACTCCATGCACATGATGTTAGGTTGGGGATTTCTCTGTTTTCATTTGGGTGAGTGTGGGCTATTGCAGGATCGGCTGACTTAGCAGTATATGAGCAGGGGTTTGGGGTTTTGGATTTTGGTTTTAAGAAAAAACTTCACTTTACACTGAATTTTGATAGATTGTAAGACTAACAGAGTTTTTGTACAATGATGTGTTTTTATGTTTAAATATTTGGGAGTTTCCCAGAGGGCAATTCATTTTTTGGATCTTGTACTGTATAGCCATCTTTTGGCAGGAGTTTGTATTTTGAGTCCCAACTTATGGTTTGACTTCCAGGGAATATGGGTCAGGGGGGATTCCCTCCCATTTGCAAAGGGGGGTTTACTCCATCATTTCCTTGACAAGGTTTTAAATGGTTGAAATATATAATGTGTAGCCATGGATTTTTTGGAGTCTTGATAGACAAGGCGATTATGGCTAACGCCTCCCCTCCCCCTCCCTCTTCCTGAACAATTGATATGTAAATAAACCAGTTTGTTTTTTTAAGAGCTGAGCATAACCGGAAGTTTCTTTTCAGCATTTATATATCAGCAGAAAGTTAGTGGGAGGAGCTTGGGGTTTTTAAAGGTGAGCAATGAGATTTGTGTCTGGAATGAAAATGGAAAGCATTTTGGCGTTTAAAAGTGTTTTATATTTCGTTCCAGTTTTGTACTGTAATACAGTTTTGAGTAGAGAGCAAACAGGGGGTATCACCATTATTTTATCATCTAGATACAGAGAGAAGCCACATTGTTCTGCAGGTGGTAAACTGGCGTAAGTGTTCTGTGTGGTTTAGTCTGACAACGCAGTGTATGGGTGTATAGCGGAAAATGCTTGTGTATGCATACACTGTGAGGGGTAGAGGCCTAATTCGGGGGTTGATCTGTGGTTGTTCTGGAGTTCCAAAAGTGTTGGGACAACAAGCCATAGAGTTGACGCCTCGGTTAGGGTTTCTAGTTGGAGGACTTGACCATATAGTGGTTGTAGTTCTGCAATTCACCGTATAAGAAGACACCGGGCGGTGATCTCCGAAAATGGGTGCAACGGTTTAACCTGGATGCAGGTTTAAGACGATAAGCCGATTCGAATCGCCATGGACACAAGGAGGTCTGTGCAAAGGGAAGGAATGGAGGCTTCCCATAGTCAGACGGTCACACAGTGCACGAAGCCTAGTTTTGGGGCAAAGGCCTTTGAACCCCAAAAAGATTAACATAGGTGGTCCAAGGATACTATTTTGGGTATCCCTCTGGAATGGATGTAGTTAAGCTGCGGCTTCAGAAATCTGTAATGATGAGTGTTGATGGAGGTGTAGTCTCATGCCCGTTTGTTTGAACTTTGTATGGCTGGTCCATGCAAGCTTCTCGAGTTGCTCTCATATTCCCATTGTATTTTTTTCTATTGCTGAAAGAGTGAAGGGAGAATTCTGGCTGTTTGTTTTTTTAATTTTTGGTTTTGAAAACTATGAAGTATCTCCCCCACGTTTGTATCTGAGTGTTTATATGTAGTAACGTGAATATGTTCGAACTTACCGCGGCGATCCTTCGATGCGTCACGGCTGTTGTATTTTTGTAGGAACGGGAAAAGTAAGGGTTACAGAGGGTTTTGTTTGAATCAGTTTTGAAAGAATGTCATTGACAATTTACCAATGTACAGGAATGTCATTATTATTTTCCATTCTTTGCAGGTTAAATATGAAGGATAGAGTAATGATTTTGCTTATAAGTATTTTTCAGGTCCAAGGAGTTTGTACACAGAGAACAGGTGTATGTAGACAGCGGTACATATGGATAAATACGAGTCTAAGGAGGTAAAAGTATCATAGGCTATTTCATTGTTTCTTTTTTCCTGCACCACGCATTTCTTCCTTCAGTCTGTAATGAGGAAGAAAAGGGGGGAGAAGTGATAAATGTAAGAGTGACAGTTTTTTTTTTTTCAAACTAATAATAACCTCTGTAATTCTAACCAAGTTTTGTGCCAAGACTGTCTTTCTTTGATAGAATTTGAATCGGCAAGCAGCAGTCTGGTGAAGTCGGTTCCCATCCCAGAGGCTAAGAACCTTGTCAATGGTTCCAGGTATTGTAAGCCACGCACAGGTTATGCAGTGACCACAGTCCCGATCTCTGGGTTATTGTCATATGAGGGTTGTTTGGAGGTCAATCAAAATCAGGGTCATACTCTCCTCATTAGCTGTCACTTATATTCTCGGCTGATGGGGTGGGTGCGATCGTTGTGACATGAACTTCAAAATGTCCACCACAGGGTTCACGATTCCCTCCCGGACCCTGACTTAATAATCAGTTTACATTCTTTCCAACCAGGTGACTGGGTCGTTGTAAAGAAGCTTGAGGGATGAGACCACGCCAGCCACTGCAAGAAGCGGCTCAACCACACCAAAGAATGAGGAGTATCTTTGTTTATTTATATTTTTGTTGTTTAGTAAATTTTAGCAAGGGTAACGGTGAAAAGCATCCCATGTTATTATTTAAAGTGTATGTCCTGACTAGCTCAGAAAGCGAACAGGACCGATGGTCTGTTCTGAGTCTTCACCGAGTTTTAGTCCCCAGCGATGACAGCGGTACATGCCATTTATGATGTTATTATGGGTATGAGGAGTTTTGACAAACTAGTGAAGACTCCAAACAGACACTTGTCAATGGAACCTAACGATGTATTTTTAGAGGGTAAAATTGGTTTTAGTTTTAATGGCTCTGCCTCTTGTCGGTTTGGGTATCTAGGCAGCCCACAAGTGTGTTTGAACTTTAGTTTGGTGTTTATGTGGATCTGCAGCTTATAAAGGTAATTCCCCCAAAGCAAGAGGTTCATGCCCGATGGTGAAGCTGTCCCAACATTTTAGGTCACGGCCGATCGCGAGGATCTGATGGCGCAGGAAATTAAGAATGGCAGGGACAGCTAGAAGGGATTTGTTCACCAATCCCGACCAGGTCTGGGCATGGTGTCCTGCATGTACAAGGTGGAGGGGGCTCGGGCTTGGGATACGATTGAACAAATCTCATCCGTTAAGGATAGGGTTCTTCATGTAATTGTTGAAGCCAGAGCTGTAGCTAAGTGAAGGTTGGGAGTCTATTTTAAGGGTCCGGGAATCTTTGGGGATCTAATTTTTATTTTACAGCGGATCGTGGTTAAAGGAAGTGGGAATATATATACTCATGTCGTTTTATTTCTATTCTTTCTATGTCGTGACGAGGTGCTCCTGTTGCCTGATTTGACGCGTGACCAGAGTTTCCTTGATGAGACGCCCCGAAGCCGGACCCACATACAAGACACAGAGGATCACAGACGGATCGGCGATTACTACAGCTCACCATGTCGTGTCCTCCTTTATAAGTCATGCCCCTGAAGAGTAGAGTCTACATGTCAAGCCGTGTTTTCCTTTTTATGGACTAAGGACTGATTCATTTCCAGGTGTAAGAAGCAGATCAACTCTCATCGATGGACACATGGGGTGCATATGACAAAAAAGGGAGGACTGTTGTGGAGATTTTTATGGAAATGTATTAATGTATGTTGTCAGATGTCCCCCCAGTGTCAGTTTTGCTGTAATGCGCTCATCTGAGCGTATTTGCACATACAGACGTTGGTGGAAGATCGGTGGCGGGAAAATCTTCCTATGGAAAACAGCGATGTTTGCTGCATTTAGAGATGTTGTTTTGCGCCCCGTTGGGGGAACTGGCCAGCCCCTGGCGGGGGGCGTTAAATGACTCCGAGCGCACATATCTGTGTCCACAGGAACAGTAGCATAACTATAAAATAATTGTGGTCCATTTGAGGCATAATTGTTATGTAGTTTCCGTCATTTGGTAACAGTGTATGTCACCGCTAGTCAATTTGAATGAACATTGTATCTGTTTGGAAGGATGTCCTTGTATGGTCATTCTCCTGTGGAAGGAACATCCTGTGATGTTCCCGCCCATGGGGGGAGGTGACTGGTTGCTGCAACCAATCACCTCCTGTCTTGAGATCTTTTGAGTTTAATAAAAGCCTATGATTAGGCGTCGGCTGGACAGTCTATGCTGGGATGGCCTGACAATAAGGTCTATGTGTGAGCCTTGCTTCTTGGATGAATGATGGAATGAACGGTGAGTGGATTTTAGCAAACTTAAAGACAGCATTATTGCAAAAAGATGAATCTAAAGTGTGTGCTTATAGAGCACAGGAATTATGGGCTGTGTGCTCTGCAAACAACCCATATTTCCACAACAATATTAAGTTCCTGAAGTCGCTCTCGATATGTTTTATCTCCCAAATCTTTCACCATTTTTGTTTCCCGTCTCTGGACTATCTTATCGATATCTTACAGTCGGCATGTTTGCGGATGGTCAGGAGGAGGAGCAGGAGTCACAGACTGCCCAGAATTTAGGATGGAGATGGAGTCCCAGATGGTCCACAGTGACCTCCCGAGTGTCTTGTGAAGTCACCTGAGGGACGGGGTGGGGGCATTTCACTGATTACGACAATGAAGCCTCTTGTCCTCACAATAAACCAAACTGATCATCTCTGCTAAAGACCAATTTAGGTGTCCGTTTAATAAACTGAGAGTTCTCAGAGGGAGAAGACAGAAGAAGTGTTTCCTCTGAAAACGGCCGAGATCTGTGTAAAAGTAGGTGGGCTGCCTGTAATCTCCTGAGATATTGTGAGGTTACGGTGCAGCCGAGTTCAAAAAGTGAAACTAAAGTTTAAAAGAACATGTAATTGCATGTTTTCAGGCATGTGATAACTATATGTAGCGGGCCCCTCCACTCCCCTCTTTCTCTCGTCTCGTCTTTCTCTCGTCTAGGGGTACCTTAGAGGGGAGGGAGCGGGGACACTATGCCAGGCCTCCACCACAGGTGTCAGTGCGGTATAAGCAACAGGTTTTTTTTTTAATTACCTTCGGGTCAGTGTTGTGCACCTGGATCCTCCCTCCAAGAGTCACCTTGAACAATGTCCGTTAGGAAATGAGCTCCACACCATTAAAGTTCAACACTACTTTATTCTCTTGAGAATGAACACAAACAGTTGAACGCCCTTGGTAGAAACAGAACAGAAAATGAGATGTGGATGCGAACAGGCCCAGACACAATGCGTTCTCCACTTTCCTTCCTGAAAGTGGGCTATGGTCTCCGCACGAGGGGGAATCTCCTTCCAGGTGGTCTCCGACGAGAGACTCACCCGTCACCGGCAGTATGCTGCACCGGGTCTTCGAGTGAGGAGCTCCCCCCGGTCCATTGCGCCTTCCGGATTCGGGTACCCACTCCCGGAGTACCCTAGGATCTCCTTCCCTCGCGGAACTGAGTGTTGGGCACTGAGCTCCGGACCTCCATCCAAGTACCTCACCCCAGGCTAAAGGTGCCTGGGATGGAACACGATCTCCGGCTGTCCTCTAGGCCTAGGCCACCCAGAGGACCGACACGAACAACCGTCCGCAAGCTGAAGGTGCCTGGGACTTCGACCCCGTGACAAAGATGGCAGGCCCCCTTTATACCCTCTCCCGGCAAGCATGGCGGGTCCCGGCACAGCAATGATTCAACCCCAACCCATGGCGACAGCGACACCCAATGGGCCGTGGGGAATTGCACATTACTAATGTCTCTGCCAAGTTCAAATTTAGACCCGGGAAAGTACATACCCGCTACACATATATATATATATATATATATATATATATATGCACACACGTGTGTGTGTGTGTGTGTGTGTGTGTGTATGTATGTATATATATATATATATATATATATATATATATATATAGATATATATATATCTATATATATAATGTGTGTTGTTAATATTCATTTTTAACCCACTGGTGCTGATATTAGGAAGAAATAAGCCTTCTTCCCCTAATCACACCAGCTTCTCTCCCAGATTCTCCACCTCTGAGCTGGTGAATCTGGAAGGGAGATATTTCAGTGGAAAGGCTGTGAGATCTTCAGATCTCACTTTATTAAACTGGCCGTTTGTGACAAAACAGTCATGTGCTGTGATGAGAAGCGGAAAACATGTTCTCTGCTCTTTATCTCAGCTTATTAAATCGGCAATGCTCTGAGATAAGTGGTGATCATCATGATCTCGGCTTATCACGGTTTATTAAACGTACACCTTATTCAGTTGAAATTTCCACCTAGGATTAACTATACCCCAGAGTTTGCATCGCATCAACCCTACCATCTCCCCTATCTGCAACAGATATCAGACTGAGATAGGCACCTTTTGTCACATGGCGTAGAGTTGTCCTTAACCACTTAAGCCCCGGACCATTTGGTAGCTAAAGGACCAGAGGTGAATTCAGAATTTTGCACTGCGCTGCTTTAACTGTAAATTGTGCGGACATGCAATGTTGTACCCAAACGAAATTTGCGTCCTTTTCTTCCCACAAATAGAGCTTTCTTTTAATGGTATTTGATTGCCTCTGCGATTTTTATTTTTTGCGATATAAACGGAAAAAGACCGAAAATTTTGAAAAAAAATGATATTTTCTAATTTTTGTTATAAGGAAAATCGAATAAACTCAATTTTAGTCATACATTTAGGCCAAAATGTATTCAGCCACATGTTTTTAGTAAAATGTCAATAAGCGTATATTTATTGGTTTGCGCAAAAGTTATAGAGTTTATAAACTAGGGTACATTTTCTGAAATTTACACAGCTTTAAATTTATGACTGCCTATCTCATTTCTTGAGGTGCTAAAATGACAGGGCAGTACAAAACCCCCCCAAATGACCCCATTTTGGAAAGTAGACACCCCAAGGAAATTGCTGAGAGGCATGTTGAGCCCATTGAATTTTTTTTTTTTTGTCTTAAGTGATTGAATAATGACTTAAAAAAAAAAAAAAAATTACAAAAAGTTGTCACTAAATGATATATTGCTCACACATGCCATGGTTATATGTGGAATTACACCCCAAAATTAATTTTTCTGCTTCTCCTGAGTACGGGGATACCACGTGTGGGACTTTTTGGGAGCCTAGCCGCGTACGGGACCCCGGAAACCAAGCACCGCCTTCAGGATTTCTAAGGGTGCAAATTTTTGATTTCACTCCTCACTACCTATCACAGTTTCGAAGGCCATAAAATGCCAAAATAGCACAAAACCCCCCCCAAATGACCCCATTTTAGAAAGTAGACACCCCAAGGAAATTGCTGAGAGGCCTGTTGAGCCCATTGAATATATATTTTTTTTGTCCCAAGTGATTGAATAATGACAAAAAAAAATAAAAATTACAAAAAGTTGTCACTAAATGATATATTGCTCACACATGCCATGGTTATATGTGGAATTACACCCCAAAATTAATTTTTCTGCTTCTCCTGAGTACGGGGATACCACATGTGTGGGACTTTTTAGGAGCCTAGCCGCGTACGGGACCCCGAAAACCAAGCACCGCCTTCAGGATTTCTAGGCACAAATTTTTGATTTCACTCCTCACTACCTATCACAGTTCCGAAGGCCATAAAATGCCAAAATAGCACAAAACCCCCCCAAATGACCCCATTTTGGAATATAGACACCCCAAGCTATTTGCTGAGAGGCATGGCGAGTATTTTACAGCTCTCATTTGTTTTTGAAAATGAAGAAAGAAAACATATATATATATATATATTTTTTTTTTCAATTTTCAAAACTTTGTGACAAAAAGCGAGATCTGCGAAATACTCACAATACCTCTCAGCAAATAGCTTGGGGTGTCTACTTTCCAAAATGGGGTCATTTGGGGGGGGTTTGTGCCATCTGGGCATTCCATGGCCTCCGAAATAGGCAGTGAGAAGTGAAATCAAAAATTTACACCCTTAGAAAGCCTGAAGGCGGTGCTTGGTTTTTGGGGTCCCGTACGCGGCTAGGCTTCCAAAAAGTCTCACACATGTGGTATCTCCGTACTCAGGAGAAGCAACAGAATGTATTTTGGGGTGTAATTCCACATATGCCCATGGCATGTTTGAGCAATATATCATTTAGTGACAACTTTGTGCAAAAAAAAAAAAATTTTTTGTTTTTCCGCAACTTGTGTCAACATATAAAATATTCCATGGACTCGACATGCCTCTCAGTATATAGCTTGGGGTGTCTACTTTCCAAAATGGGGTCATTTGGGGGGGGGTTTGAACTGTTCTGGCATTTTATACACAACATTAGGAAGCTTACATCCACTCTTCTAACCACTTGAAGACAAAGCCCTTTTTGACACTTTTTGTTTACATGAAAACATTTTTTTTTTGCAAGAAAATTATGTTGAACCCCCAAACATTATATATATTTTTAAAGCAAAGGCCCTACAGATTAAAATGGTGGGTGTTGCATTTTTTTTTCTACACAGTATTTGCGCAGCGATTTTTCAAACGCATTTTTTGGGTTAAAAAATACACTTTTTTTAATTTTAATGCACTAAAACACACTATATTGCCCAAATGTTTGATGAAATAAAAAAGATGATCTTAGGCTGAGTACATAGATACCAAACACGACATGCTTTAAAATTTTGCACAAACGCGCATTGGCGACAAACTACATACATTTTTAAAAGCCTTTACAGGTTACCCCAGTAGATTTACAGAGGAGGTCTACTGCTAAAATGACTGCACTCGATCTGACCTTCGTGGTGATACCTCACATGCATGGTGCAATTGCTGTTTACATATGACGCCAGACCGACGCTTGCGTTCGCCATTGGGCAAGAGCAGGGCAGGACAGGGGTGCTTTTTTTTTTTTTATTATTAATTTTGCTTTTTTATTTTATTTTTAAATTGTTCCTTCCAAGTATTTTTTTTTTTATCATTTTTATTGTTATCTCAGGGAATGTAAATATCCCCTATGATAGCAATAGGTAGTGACAGGTACTCTTTTTTTGAAAAAACTGGGGTCTTCTAGACCCTAGATTTTTCCTCTGCCCTCAAAGCATCTGACCACACCAAGATCGGTGTGATAAAATGCTTTCCCAATTTCCCAATGGCGCTTTTTATATACGGGGGGGGCATTCCCTCCCACTGCTTGTAAAAGCAGTCCAGAGGCTAATTAGCCGCTAGGATTGCTTTTACATGAAAGCCGGCCGCAGGCTGAAAAGAATGATACCAAGATGATACCTAAACCCGCAGGCATCATTCTGGTATAAACATTCAAAGTCCAGCAACATACCAGTACGTTGCTGGTCCTTGTTGGATATGTATTGTAATCTTTTTTTTTTCATGCAGCCAGTTGGCTGAACGAAAAAAGAGATTGATCGGTGGGTATGCCCACCATTAGAATACCGCCCTTCATCCACCCACTTCCAATGATGGGCATACACGCACCATTTATATATGCCGAAGCATGGGGGCATCCTCCCGCAAAAAAGTTATGCCGCACACACATGGTCGGACTTTTCCACGGGCAAGCTTCCGTCGGAATTTCGACCGTATGTATGCGGCATTAGGAGCAAAATCACTCCTCCGCTCCTGCTGCCCCAATGCTTCGGCATATATGCTTTTTTTATTTAACTGTGGTGGTGAAATCACCTCCTACAGCATTGGAGTCGCAGGGATCAGGCCTGTCTCTGCGAACGCTGCAGTTATGTGTGTTTTTGTTTTGTAAGTGACAGTGATCGATCGATACTGCACTTGGGTGGCCTGGGCTGGACGGAAGGGCAAAACGCAGGTGCCAGCACGTATCTGGGCTGATCCCGCTAACACTGCGTTTTTGGGAACCCTAAACTGCTGGGGACGCTAGTATAGATCTGATCAGATCAGATATTGATCTGTTCAGATACTATACCACTAAGGGGGGTGTATGCTTCACGCGTGGGTGTTAGCGTTACTGGCACTAACCTGACGCTGCCTGGGGTGTGACGCAGACCCTCTCTGACGCTAAAACCTAATTGATATCACCCGCCGGGCGATCAGGGGGTTAAACCTTTATTGGGTTATATACGGCGGGTGCCCTGACACTATAAAAAGCAAACTAACTAACCAGCGTCACCCGTAACACTTATATGGTGATCACTGGTGAAAGGGTTAACTAGGGGCAATCAGGGGGTTAAAACCTTTATTAGATAATATATGGGGGTACCTGACGCTATAAAAACCTGCGGCGAACCTAAAAAAAATTACTGGCTACCGATCTGCATCACCGACACTAAGACAGCGATCAGAAAAACGATCGCTTAGCGACAGTGGTGATAGGGGTGAAAGGGTTACCTGGGGGGCGATCAAGGGGGTTAAACCTTTACTAGATAATATATTGGGGTACCTGACGCTATAAAAACCTGCGGCGAACCTAAAAAAAATTACTGGCTACCGATCTGCATCACCGACACTAAGACAGCGATCAGAAAAATGATCGCTTAGCGACAGTGGTGATAGGGGGTGAAAGGGTTACCTGGGGGGCGATCAAGGGGGTTAAACCTTTATTAGATAATATATTGGGGTACCTGACGCTATAAAAACATGCGGCGAACCTAAAAAAAATTACTGGCTGCCGATAGGCATCACTGACGCTAAGACAGCGATCAGAAAAATGATCGCTTAGCGACAGTGGTGATAGGGGGTGAAAGGGTTATCTGGGGGGTGATCAGGGGGTTAAACCTTTATTAGGGGGGGTTAGGGGGCTACACTGGACCTAAAACTGAATGTACTGACACTTTTACAGTCACAAATGTCACTGATTGCAGTGATTAGTAAATAAATGGTCACTGTGACTGGGGGCTGGGGGGATCTGGGGGGGCGATTTATGTCCCTATGTGTCCTGGTGTCAGTGTAGTGTTGTGTGCACTGACCTGATGTCTTCTCTTGTACGGCGCTCGGTATAGGTGAGCGCCGCACCAGAGATGGCATCACTTCCTCCTGCTTCCTCTGCCTGACACAGACAGAGGGGGCATTTCCATTCGCCGGGAGCGATCGCGAGGGGGTGGCCGGAAACGAATGGCTGCCCCCTCATCCCGGACACTTAGCCACCGCTCACTGTATAGGAGGGGGGTCCGATTGGACCCCCCAACTATACAAAGGCAATCACGTATGCTCTACGTGATTGTGCCTGTCAGTGCCATTCTGCCGACGTATATATACAGTGAGCGGTCGTTAAGTGGTTAAATCCCAAATTGGGGAACGGCAGTGGTCACCTTCATCTACAGGAAGCAGGTCCAAGCAGCAGATTCCATTGATCTGCTTCTTATGTTTAGTACCCCTATGGCTCCTCTTCTGTTTAGCAGAGACCACCTGCACACATGCTGACTGTAAGGGGTGGGTGCAAGCTGAGTGGCTCACCCATGGGTGGCCTCAACTGAGTCACTCGGCTTGCATTAGCCTGCATCTGTCCTTTACAGCTCCCATGGAGGGGGGAATGGAGGTTTTAAACTAGACTGGCGCATTGCACCCCCGGATGAGAACTACTCATTGCCAATGCTTACTAGCCCACAGCTCTGCAGTAAGCAAATGTATTGCTGTAATGCAGGCACAATCGCTGACCTTTCTATACAGTGACATTACAACTAGGAGAAATCAGCAATGACAGGGGAGGTCTCCACTCTTCTGTCACCACTCACACATCTGTACAAAGCACTCCCTCCCACTCCAAAGAGCTCACCCTAAGGACTCCTGGGGGTTGTAGGATTGTCACATTAACTTCCTTGAAAAGCCAAGAAAAAAACTAAACATATATGTGTCAAAATATTTTATTAAAAGAGCTTACATTGGTACAAAATGTGTTTATATAACATAATAAATTATAAAATGATCTCCAGCATTTCAACACAAACACCAAAGAATAAAACTGCAAGGAGTATCCCGAACCAGAACAAAAGACAAAAATATTTTAACATCCATACACTAACTTTTTTTTTTAACCACTTAACAACCACCTGCCGACAAATAACGTCGACAAGGTGGTTGCTTAACTCTGGGAGGACGTTATATAACGTCCTCCCAGAATCGCGCTCCCGCGCGCCCCCTGGGGCGCGCACACGGGAAACTCCGTGACCGCCGGGTCCTCACGAATCGCGGTAAATCGCCGCCGATAGCGGCCGTTTACCACGTGATCGCTCCGTCAAATGACGGAGCAATCACTTGTAAACAGACCGGCGTCATTTGATGACGCCGGTTCCTCCCTCCCCTCTCTGTACCGATCGGTACAGTGTGAGAGGAGAGGGGAGGGAGCGGATGGCAGCAGCAGCTCTGTGGGCTGGATCTGTGACAATTGCAGTCACAGATCCAGCCATCCATCCATCCCTGCTCAGCCATCCCTGGTGCAATACCCTGCCAATACTCTGCAATACACCCTGCCAATACTCTGCAAAATACTCTGCAATACCCTGGTGCAATACTCTGCAATACCCTGGCGCAATACTCTGCAATACACTGCGCAATACTCTGCAATACCCTGCGCAATACTCTGCAATACCCTGCAAAATACTCTGCAATACCCTGCAAAATACTCTGCAATACCCTGCGCAATACTCTGCAATACCCTGCGCAATACTCTGCAATACCCTGCGCAATACTCTGCAATACCCTGCGCAATACTCTGCAAAATACTCTGCAATACCCTGCAAAATACTCTGCAATACTCTGCAATACCCTGCGCAATACTCTGCAATACCCTGCGCAATACTCTGCAATACCCTGCGCAATACTCTGCAAAATACTCTGCAATACCCTGCACAATACTCTGCAATACCCTGCGCAATACTCTGCAATACCCTGCACAATACTCTGCAATACCCTGCACAATACTCTGCAATACCCTGCGCAATACTCTGCAATACCCTGTGCAATACTCTGCAATACCCTGCACAATACTCTGCAATACCCTCCACAATACTCTGCAATACCCTGCACAATACTCTGCAATACCCTGCACAATACTCTGCAATACCCTGCACAATACTCTGCAATACCCTGCACGATACTCTGCAATACCCTGCACAATACTCTGCAATACCCTGCGCAATACTCTGCACAATACTCTGCAATACCCTGCGCAATACTCTGCAATACCCTGCGCAATACTCTGCAATACCCTGCACAATACTCTGCAATACCCTGCACAATACTCTGCAATACCCTCCACAATACTCTGCAATACCCTGCACAATACTCTGCAATACCCTGCACAATACTCTGCAATACCCTGCACAATACTCTGCAATACCCTGTGCAATACCCCGTGCAATACCCTGCCATACTCCGCAATACCTTGCCATAGTCCGCAATACTCCGCAATGCCCGGCAATACTCCGCAATGCCCACTTCCCGCCCGCCGGCCGTCATATGACGTCCTTGACTTTGTACGGGGATATCTGAATGATGGGAGCAGCTACAGGCATCATTCAGATATTAACTTTTTCAGCCGGCGATTCCCTACACCATAAGAATGATCATAGCGGCTGTTCCACCGCTTGATCGCTCTTACGGAAGGTGAGAGGGGATGCCCCCCCCTCCCGCTGCCCTCCGGTGCTTCTACCGACTCATCGCTACGATCAAAGCCAGGTCTGTTGTTTTTTTTTTGTTTTTTTTTCAGGCTTCCCAGCCTAGAGGTGGGATGTGGGGTCTTATTGACCCCATATCTCACTGTAAAGAGGACCTGTCATGCCATATTCCTATTACAAGGGATGTTTACGTTCCTTGTAATAGGTATAAAAGTGATCAAAAAATTTTTTGGGGCGGAAAAACATGTCAAACTAAAATAAATCAAGTAAAATGAACAATAAAAAAATATATATTTTTTTTAAAGCGCCCCTGTCCCCGTGAGCTCGCATACAGAAGCGAACGCATACGTAAGTCCCGCCCACATATGAAAACGGTTTTCAAACCACACATGTGAGGTATCTCTGCGAACGTTAGAGCGAGAGCAATAATTCTGGCCCTAGACCTCCTCTGTAACTCAAAACATGTAACCAGTAAAAATATTTAAAGCGTCGCCTATGGGGATTTTTTTAAGTAGCGAAGTTTGGCGCCATTCCACGAGTGTGTGCAATTTTTAAGGGTGACATGTTAGGTATCTATTTACTCGGCGTAACTTCATCTTTCACATTATGCAAAAACATTGGGCTAACTTTACTGTTTTTTTTTTTTTTTAAGCACAAAACATTTTTTTTTCCGTAAAAAACGCGTTAAAAAAATTGCTGCGCAAATATCGTGCGAGATAAAAAGTTGCAACAACCACCATTATATTCTCTAAGGTCTTTGCTAAAAAAACATATATAATGTTTTGGGGTTCTATGTAATTTTCTAGCAAATAAATGATGATTTTTACATGTAGGAGAGAAATGTCAGAATTGGCCTGGGTGCTCCAGAACGCCTGAAAGTGCTCCCTGCATGTTGGGCCTCTCTATGTGGCCACGCTGTGTAAAAGTCTCACACATGTGGTATCGCCATACTCGGGAGGAATAGCAGAATGTGTTTTGGGGTGTAATTTGTGGAATGCATATGCTGTGTGTGAGAAATAACCTGCTAATATGACAATTTTGTGAAAAAAAAAAAATCTTGATTTTGCAAAGAATTGTGGGAAAAAATGACAACTTCAAAAAACTCACAATGCCTCTTTCTGAATACCTTGGAATGTCTTCTTTCCAAAAAGGGGTCATTTGGGGGGTATTTGTACTTTTCTGGCATGTTAGGGTCTCAAGAAATGAGATCGGCCGTCAGTACTTCAGGTGTGATCAATTTTCAGATATTGGCACCATAGCTTGTGGACTCTATAACTTTCACAAAGACCAAATAATATCCACCAATTTGTACTTATTTTTACCAAAGATATGTAGCAGTATAAATTTTGGCCAAAATTTATGAAGAAAAAATTGTAATTTGCTAAATTTTATAACAGAAACGAAAAAAAAAATCATTTTTTTACAAAATTTTCAGTCTTTTTTCTCTTATAGCGCAAAAAATAAAAAACCCAACAGTGATTAAATACCACCAAAAGAAAGCTCTATTTGTGTGAAAAAAAGGACAAAAAATTCATATGGGTACAGTGTTGTATGACTGAGTAATTGTCATTCAAAATGTGAGAGCACCGAAAGCTGAAAATTGGTCTGGTTATTAAGGGGGTTTAAGTGCCCAGTGGTCAAGTGGTTAATCAATAATTTCTAAGCCCTAAAGCAGGCCATACATTAAGAACTGTCCCACAATTGACTGTAAGCACACTGTAAAAGAAAGGAACCACCCTACAAACAAGAAGGTGTAGGGGGTGATAATGTGGTTGGCCGAATGAGGAAGATGAGGTTTTAGAAGGATGAGAATCCACACCCACGTGTGAACCTGCTCTGCTGAAATACGAAAAAAAGTGTGTGTGTGTGTGTGTATATATATATATTTTTTTTAACTAGAGGTCGACCGATATATCGGCCGATATTTGGCCATTTTTGATAAATCGGCATCGGCCGATTATTATCAAAATTAGGCCGATATTTCACACTGACCGCCGCTCATTCTTCCTTCCCCACACTCAGAGGCTCTGGCAGCATCAAGCGCCGCACTGAGTGTGTGAGCAGAGAGGAGAGAGAGGCAGAGAGGAGCTGTCAGCTTGATGTCGGGGGTGGGCGGGACCGGCTGGGGTGCCCGGCAGCTAAATTACACCAGCCAATGATTGGGCTGCTTTAGAAAGGGGGCGGGGCCACATACACATAGCGACCTGCCCAGATACCATCCCATTAGCTGGTGTAATATAGCTGCTGGGTCCCGCCCACCCCGACATCGAGCTGACAGCTCCTCTCTGTCTCTCTCTCCTCTCTGCTCACACACTCAGCGCGGCGCTTGATGCAGCCAGAGCCGCTGAGTGTGTGAGCAGAGAGGAGAGAGAGAGAGGAGCTGTCAGCTCGATGTCGGGGTGGGCGGGACCCAGCAGCTATATTACACCAGCTAATGGGATGGTATCTGGGCGGGTCGCTATGTGTATGTGGCCCCGTCCCCTTTCTAAAGCAGCCCAATCATTGGCTGATGTAATTTAGCTGCTGGGTCCGCAAAATCAGTACCATCTGTCAGTGCCACCGCAAATCAGTGCCACCAGCCAGCGCCCACCGCCAGCCAGCGCCACCCGCCACCACCAACCAGTGCCATTGCCAATCAGTGCCATCTGTCAGTTCCAAACCAGTGCCACCTGCTAGTGCCAATCAGTGCCACCTGCCAGTGCCATCTGTCAGTTCCAAACCAGTGCCACCTGCCAGTGCCAATGCCATCTGTCAGTTCCAAACCAGTGCCATCTGTCAGTTCCAAACCAGTGCCACCTGCCAGTGTCAATAGTGCCATCTGTCAGTTCCAAACCAGCGCCATCTGCTAGTGCCAATCAGTGCCACCTGCCAGTGCTAATCAGTGCCTCCTGCCAGTTCCACACCAGTGCCACCTGCCAGTTCCAAACCAGTGCCACCTGCCAGTTCCAAACCAGTGCCACCAGCCAGTGCCAACTGTCAGTTCCAAACCAGCGCCATCTGCTAGTGCCAATCAGTGCCACCTGCCAGTGCTAATCAGTGCCTCCTGCCAGTTCCAAACCAGTGCCACCTGCCAGTGCCATCTGTACTGAGGACATCAAGTGTGTGCTAGAGTGACGGGAGTAAGCAGGAAGGAGTGGAGTGGGTGAGGTTTTTTTTTTTTTTTTAATCGGCCACAAAAAACGGCATCATATATCGGCCATCGGCCGCCCAAATTTCTAAATATCGGCATCGGCCAGAGAAAAACCCATATCGGTCGACCTCTATTTTTAACTTGGTGTATAGACTGTAAAAAAAAAAAAAACTCTATAAAGGAATACCTACCTGCAAAAGAGTACTTACCTACCCACACTCCGAGCACTCACATCAGAATACCGCTTTGTTTAAAGGATAAGTTCACCAAATAAATGCAAATTTTTTGCAAGTAAAAAAAATTTGCATTTATTTTTAATTTATTTTCTAGGAGCTTGGCAAGTGTTGCACCAGCGATCAGCAGATCATGGGTGCAATGCAGGGCTCCTGCAGAGTGTCAGTGTAAGCTGTCTGCCAGATACACACTGACAGGAAGACTCCATGAACTACCAGAATGCTCAACAGCACCGCAATAGTTCATTGACAACTTATCGAGACTTCTAGTTCATTCACAGAACGCCATTGAATGACGTGGCCGTGTCTCTTTTCAAAAAGTGATAGCTGGTACTAGGAACTTCTCCCCGTACTGACGTCACACAGAGGCAGCAGATCACCAAGTGGCTGCAGGAACGGGAACATGTAACAAGTTCCTAAAGGTGAACTTCTCCTTTAAGGCTCACATCTCAGCTTGTGCTTACAAGGGTAAAGCAGCCCATTCATTTGAATAAGCTGCTGTACCTGCGTTTCCTACAGGGAAAAGGCCCCTCACTTTTTTTATTAATGCAGCCACATGGAGCTGTATGGTGCTATGGCATTATGCAGTTTCATGCACCGAATATATGCTGCAATTTCTGATGTGTGGGGTGCCATTGAGAATTAACAGCACCCCTGTGTATTGCAAAAGAGCAGCGTGTTTTGGCTGCGGGAATGTGTGCAGTTTACACTCTCCTATACTCCATAGCACACTCCATGTGTCCACATACACTCTCCTATACTCCATGCGTCCCTATACACTCTCCTATACACTATATAGCACACTCCATGCATCCTCATACACTGCTATACACTATATAGTGCACTCCATGCGTCCTCATACACTCTCCTATACACTATAGCACACTCCATACGTCCTTATTTACTCTACTATAAACCATAGCGCACTACACGCATTTTTATGTGTCCCCCATACACTATAGCACACTCCATGCATCCCCCATACACTCTCCTATACACTATAGCACACTCCATGCATCCTCATTCAATCTCCTATACTCCATAGCACACTCCATGCATCCTCATAACTCTCCTATACTCCATAGCACACGCCATGCGTCCTCATACACTCTCCTATACTCCATAGCACACTCCATGCATCCTCATACACTCTGCTATACACTATATAGTGCACTCCATGCGTCCTCATACACTCTCCTATACACTATATAGTGCACTCCATGCGTCCTCACACTCTCCTATACACTATAGCACACTCCATACGTCCTCATTCACTCTCCTATAAACCATAGCGCACTACACGCATTTTTGTGTGTCCCCCATACACTATAGCACACTCCATGCATCCCCGATACACTCTCCTATACACTATAGCACACTCCATGCATCCTCATTCAATCTCCTATACTCCATAGCACACTCCATGCATCCTCATACACTCTCCATGCATCCCCCATACACCATAGCACATTAGTAGTAGTAGTTTAAAGAGAAAAAATCCACAGAACATCAAATTAGAACTAAAGGCACATTTTTTTCTTCATTTTGGATAGGGTAAGGGAGGGTTATAACCAGATTTTTTTTCCCATCTGTGAGCAGTTTGTGAGATTTCACTTCACTTCCTGTCACAGCCAAAACAGGAAGTGAGAGGAAATCCCTGCAAAGTAAGTGAATCCCTGGTTGTCACCAGAACTAGTGTCCCCATTGGAAGATTTCCCCTATATTCTTGTTCTGGTGGCAGCCCCAATTTATTTTTATTTTTTATTTCACCTTTGGTTTTAGTGATCCTCTGGGCAAAACAAGTGGGTGAATCTCTCCAACATGAGCACAGACAGCAATAAATACCTGACAGGGATTTTAGTCCCTCTCCTCTAGAGCTGCACGATTAATCGATAGGAATCGAGAATGCAATTTTTTTTTTTCCCCACCTCACGATCTTAACAAAGCATTTTACCAAATCTTTCTATGCAGAAAATTCTCTACTCAAGCAGACAGCTGCCAAAAAAACAGGCAGTCTGCCAAGTATCACAGCATTCCTCAGCCCTGAGCCAACTATAAACATTGTAATGTTTTGTTCTTTAGTTTAAATCAAGGAATGGAACTTCAGTTTGTAAATGAGGGAAGTTTAACCATTTAAAGACTAAACCTTTTTCTGACACTTGTTGGTTACAAGTTAAAATCATTATTTTTTGCTATAAAATTACTTGGAACCCCCAAACATTACAAATATTTTTTTAGCAGAGACCCTAGAGAATAAAATGGTGCTTGTTACAATATTTATGTCACACTATATTTGCACAGCGGTCTTTCAAATGCAATTTCTCTTTCGTTCATGGACGGACACCGCTCCTTTATTCTTAACCTTAGGGTTTATATGCCATCCATCAGGAGAGGACTAGGCAGACATGTAAAACATGTAACACAGCAAAGCTTAACTGTACCACCCAGGGGGCGGTCCCTCTGGCTATAACCCCTCACCCTGCATCTAGCAGCTCAGTTTTTTTCTGCCTAGCATAAGAGAAGGACCTGGCTCCCGGTTGGGACCATTGGTCCTGGAGATTTTTTTGCTTTTTTCTACTTTTTTGATCCTGAGATCTACTATCAACTGCCGGCTGGGTGACAGGCTGGAAATAATAGATCCTTGTAGTCTCCCCAGTCCGGCCATCGAGCGTGAGCAGACCTTTAGATACGTGCTGGGTCGGCCACGACATGCCCCGTTTGCTCCAGGGCTGGCCGGTGAGCTATATGCTCCGGGGCACACATACATATGACCGGGCTACTGCTGTCCGAGTCACAGTGGGTCGTGGCCGACAGCCACTCCGTACTGCTTGGGTGATGGGTCTGTCCGGAATGCGTCCAGCAGTCCCCGCAGGACGGGTAAGTAGGGTTCCACCTGTTTCGGCAGGATGGAACAGCTGGGCATTCCTGGGAGGTCGACTAGCGGGTCTCTCACTCTCCCTTTCTTCTCTCCCTGTCCCTTACCTCCTCCCCATGCATCTGTGGTGGCTGGGCCTGCTGTGTACCTGACTGGGGGTCCTCCGGGGGGGGGCTCCGGGTCCTGGCTGGGGGCTGCGCTGGGTGTCCAGGGTCCGCTCTCCATTGTGGGGTGTGGTCTGTTCTGCCATGTGGGGGCCTCCGCTCGGAGGCCCAGCGTGTTCGCAGCCTTTTTTCTTACCTCAGAAACGGCCGGCGGCCATTTTGGCGGAGCCCGGCACCATTTTCTTGTAGCCTCGCTAGTTGTAATTCTGAAGCAGCCGGTAGGCCATTTTCTTGTAGCTCGCGCTCTTTTTCCTGAGGGGGGCCGGCGGCCATTTTCTTGTAGCCCCAGCTTAGTTTTGGCCTCTAGCGCTGGGAATGTCTTTCTGAACGGCGCGAACAGCACAGAACACCTCAGGCGCAGGCAGTGCAGGAGAGAGCGGGCCGCAGTGCTGTGCAGTACCTGGGTCAGGGTGGTGAGTCCTCTGGGGGGCCCCCTCGGTCTGTAGCAGCTAGGAGGATGGACCTTTTGTGTACCTTGCCTTTAGTCCCTAAGTGGCTGTCAGGCGAGTGTGGGGCAGCATGGCGTCAGAAGCTGGCGCTTCTTCCCCAGACATCCTGGTGATAGCAACCGGTGCCCCTGCACCTGCGGTGCCTATGGACGCTTTGTCGGCGGTCCTGGAGTCCTTTGTTGCCAGGGTGGAAGCGGTGTGCGGACGAAAGGGGGGGTAAAAAAATGCCCCCTCCCCCACCATCTTCGGGGGAAAGCTCTGATTCAGACTCGGGCCTGACTGTGGCACACGGCTCCTGTTCTGACATGTCAGAGGATGAGGACCAGGACCATTCGGACAGTGAGGAAGACTTTGTGAGGGAGACCCTAAAATTGGAGGATACGGCGGGGGCATCTACTGAGGTGTCGGTCCCTTTTGGGTCCCACAAGCCGGCCCGCGCTGCTAAGGTGTTTCCCTACCTAACTTATTTTGATAAGTTTATATACAAAGAATGGGAAAGACCGCAGTGGGCCTTTTCAGTCCCAAAACGCATGGCGGTCCGTTACCCCTTTGAGGAGAGTTTCCTGAAAAAATGGACATCTCTCCCGATTGTGGATCCCCCCCGGTATCCAGGTTAAACAAGGTAACCACGATTCCGGTAGAGGGGACCCCTGCCTTTAAGGACCCAGCAGACAGGAGGGCCGAGGCGGTGGCCCAGTCCATATTCACGGTGGTGGGGTCAGCATTGCGGCCAGTGTTGGCCACGGCCCTGGTGTCACAGACACTTACAGAATGGGCAAAATTGTTACAACACAAGTTGGTAGAGCAACAGGCTTCCCCGGTCTGGGTGAAACTGGCGACCAGTTGGTGCATGGCCTTAAGTATGTTTGCGATGCGGCCTTAGATACAGCTCCCTTGATTTCCAGAGCCTCAGTATCTGCTGTAGTGCTACGTCGCCTGATTTGGCTAAAATGCTGGTCCGCGGACCAGACTTCCAAGAAGGCTCTGGCGGATTTCCCCTTCCAGGGAGAGAGGCTATTTGGAGCCTCGCTGGATGACATTATTAAGAATGTCACTGGGGGTAAGAGCACGCTGCTCCCACAATCCAGAAAAGGTAAGGAGCCACGCCGTAGGCCAGGGCCCTCCTTTTCTGCTCAGAAGCGTTTTTTTTGTCAGCCCGGGCCCGCAGGTAAGCGTTCCCAGGCCGACAAGGGGCCAGCTGAGGGACAAAAGCGTCCCTGGTTTCGCAAGCCAAACAAGCCTGCGAACAAATCTGCGACAGCATGAAGGTTTGCCCCCGCCCGACTCTCGGGTGGGTGGTCGCCTTCGCGAGTTTGCAACTCGGTGGGCCTCCCTGCTTTCCGACCAGTGGGTTTGCGAAGTGGTTTCATCGGGGTACAAGATAGAGTTACTTTCTTGTCCACCAAACAGATTTTTTCCCTCCAACCTTCATCTTCTTCCAGCTTGTCGGAACGCCCTGTTTGGGGCAGTGCAGGACCTGTTGATGCGCGGGGTAATAGTGCTTGTGCCGGAAAGGTTTCAGGGATTCTACTCCAATCTGTTTGTAGTCCCAAAAAAGGACGGGGTCTGTCCAATCCTGGATCTCAAGGCCCTCGACACCTTTGTAAAAGTACGAAGGTTCAGGATGGATTCAGTTAATTCTGTGGTCGCTGCACTCCATCCAGGAGATTTTCTGGCGTCCTTCAATATCAAGGACACATACTTGCATGTCCCCATATACGTCAGGCATCAAAGATTTCTGCTCTTTGCAGTCAGGGACGATCACTACCAATTTGTAGCGCTCCCTTTTGGCCTGGCGTCGGCACCACGGAAGTCATCTTCTCGGAAGATTTATCATCGCACGTGGAAGGCCTACATCTCTGTGTGAGGAGATGGAGTGGCGTCCATGGATGTATTCTGTTTTTACAGCATGGAGTGGATCGAAAGCTTGCATTAAGCACCATTAAGGAGCAGAAATCAGCCTTGGCTGTCTTCTTTCAACGACCCTTGGCGGCTCATTCACTGGTGAGTACGTTTGTGCAAGGGGTTTGACATGTGGCCCCTCCGGTTCGACCACCACTGCCTCCGTGGGATTTGAATCTGGTACTTTAGAAACCTCCGTTTGAGATCATCAGAGAGATTCCCCTTTTGACACTCTCTCAGAAAGTTGCCTTTCTGGTGGCTATTACATCAGTCAGGAGGGTTTCTGAGTTGGCGGCCTTGTCTTGCAAGTCTCCCTACTTGATCCTCCACAAGGATAAAGTGGTGCTACACCCGCAGCTTTCGTTTCTTCCGAAGGTTGTTTCAGCTTTTCATCTAAATGAGGACATTGTGCTTCCATCCTTGTGTCCTCGGCCGTCGCACCCCAAAGAGGTTGCTTTGCATTCCTTGGACGTGGTCCGAGCTCTGCGAGTGTATCTGTCTGCTACGGCTCCGTTTCGGAGGTCAGACTCACTGTTTGTGTCGGTAACTGGTCCGAAGAAGGGCCTGGCGGTCTCGTCGGCCACCATTTCTCGGCAGATCAGACAGATCATGATTCAGGCTTATGCCCTGAAAGGGCGGACGCCTCCCTTTCCTGTCACGGCGCATTCAACCAGGGCAATAGGTGCCTCCTGGGCTTTCATCATCAAGCGTCTGTCTCCCAGGTGTGTAAGGCGGCGACCTGGTCGTCCGTTCACACTTTTACTAAGTTTTACAAGGTTGATGTGCATGCATCTGCGGATGCTTGCTTCGGCCGCAAAGTTTTTCAGGCGGCTGTTTAAGGTTGCAACTCCCTCCATTGAGGAGCTCTGGTTGTTTTGGGTGGAAGTTTGTGTGCTTGCTGTTCCCACCCCTCGTTTTTTTAACACTGCTTGGGGACGTCCCTAAAGTCAAGAATAAAGGAGCTGTGTCCGTTCATGGACGAAAGAGAAAATAGGATTTTTGTACTCACCGTAAAATCCTTTTCTCTGAAGTTCATGGACGGGGACACAGCACCCACCCCTCCTTTTTATGTCTGTACTGCTTTTTGACGAACTGAGCTGCTAGATGCAGGGAGAGGGGTTATGACCAGAGGGACCGCCCCCTGGGCGGTACTGTTAAGCTTTGCTGTGTTACATGTTTTACATGTCTGCCTAATCCTCTCCTGATAGACAGCATATAAACCCTAAGGTCAACAATGAAGGAGCTGTGTCCGTCCATGGACTTCAGAGAAAAGGATTTTACGGTGAGTACAAAAATCCTATTTTTTGGGGAAAAAACACACTTTAATGAATAATAAAAAAAACAAAACATGAATGCCTCTTGTTCCAATATCGGAACAGTAGTGATTTGGGAGTTATTTATATCCTACTGCTATAGGTAACATATGAATTTTAGGCGCAAATAAATAAATAATTTCAACCTCAGGCATAAATGGGTTAAGCAGAAACAGTTTGTCTTTCCATTTTGGGATAAAGTTGCAAGGAACTGCTTGTGATTTTGAACAGGAATCGCACTGCATTCCTGTTTAAATTACATGCAAAGCTTCAGCAGTGCGATTTGAGCCGTTATTCTGCATCGCTCAAATGGCACCGGATTCGCAACCAAAAACATGCAGGACCCTTTTTTTGGCCGCACCAGAATTGGATCACGTGGGTGTTCACAACCATGCTATCAGATTCTGCAAATCGCACTGCATTTTGCAAACTGATTTTGGGGTGTCGTTAACATACACACCCGCATCGATTCGCATGAACGGGGAGCGATTTGCATGCGGTGTGGAATCCGCACAGAACTGCAAATTCTGAATCGCATTAGTGTGAACCGGGGCTCAAAGATAATTGAAAAATAACAGCTGGACCAACAGATTTAAAAAAAAAAAATAATTACAGTGGGAAAATATTACTTTAGGTAAATATATACCATCCCAAATAGCAAGCAATTGTGCTGCAAGTTTGAAAATGACTTGCTGAGCTATTGTTAGACTTGTCAGGCTTCACAAGTTTGTTGCACAATTGCAGCAAGTTCGTTCTTTGTAAATACAGTGGAACCTCGGATTACGAGCATAATACGTTCCAGGAGAATGCTCGTAATCCAAAGTACTCGCATATCAAAGCGAGTTTCCCCATTGAAGTCAATGGAAACAAAAATAATTTGTTCCGCATTGACTTCAATGGCATGCAATACCGCATGCAGCCAGAGGTGGGGGGCGCCGGAGAGCCTCGGAAACGGCCAGAAAGGCCCGAGGACACCTCGGCTGACCTCGGAAAGACTCCGTTCCCGAGCCTTTCCGAGGTCAGCCGAACTGTCCTCGGGCCTTTTCCTGCATTTCCGATCGCCGCCGATTGGCCAAGCGCGGTACTGCACACCGCTGTGGCCTTAATTCTGCTCGTTTTGCGAGACAACACTCACGAACCGAGTTCGGATTTTTTAAAATACAGTGCTCGTGTTGCAAAACGCTCGTTAACCGCGTTACTCGCAATCCGAGGTTCCACTGTATTTTGCAAGTCTGCTGTAAATTCTGGTTCAGTTATGTTGTACAATAGTCATCCCACCACAGGGGTCGCTGTGGCTGAATTTTCATGCTGTAGACTTGCAGAGCTCTTGCTGTAAACTCATAACTGCAACTTTTCTCTTGCTAGAGACTTGCCATGTAAATTTGCTACAAATTGGAAAAGTGTCATCTAGAACTTGTGCTTCCAGTGCTCTGCAAGTGTACAACTTGTCAGTGAAAATGTGCAGCAAGTTAACAGACTTACAATTCAAAACTTCCGCAAATGTGTGGCAAGTTATCCTCGCTATCTGGGAAGGTGAACTTCAAAAAACTCACTAACCTTGGAAAAGAAATACATAAAGATTTCTGATGTTACCAGCATGTAGCAAAATACTGAAACTGAGAAATGGTTTGGATCACTTCAAAGGTGACAGCAAAGATTCATTCCAGGAAATGTAGAGACAGAATGTCTACTGATGTCTGAATAAGTAAATTGGGTTAATTGGGGGTCTGAGGTAGCTTCCCATTCACCTATTGTCAGTGTGTTAATGAAACCACCTATTATCTGCTACGGGATGTAATTACACTCCTAGTAAGGTGTGTAGCACGGTTTCATTGTTAAGGGTAAATATGCGGAGACAAACGTCTCACGCATACCAAATTGTTCGAAATAGTTCCAGGTAATTAAATCACTGTCATCTGTTAGTTGTTGAAAGGAATGCCCCTGGAAAGTGAGTTAAGAAACCCCTTGCATGTGGAATGATATAAAAAAGCCAGCTGTGGCAAAATAAAGTGTTGATTTACTCCCAGAACTGTGTGTCGTCCAGTTACTGGGGGGGGTAACAGGTTGCCTTGGATAAGTTAGTACTTCCTCAGCTTCAAGGATTTCCCAGCGGACTTTGGAGTTCCGCAACACTGGTTGGCAGCGGTGGGATTAAAGCCTTGCAGCAAGAGGAAGCAGCGTTCATGCAAATTCGGCTACACGAATGGAAGTGTGAATGGAGACAAACTATGCTGGATTAAAACGAGTGACGTTAAAGAATTTGCTGGAAGCAAGAGGGAAGAGCGCCAGCAATAAAACCAAAGCCGAGCTGATTGCAGAACTGACTGAGGGAGATCGGGCACACAGTATGGCTACAGAAGCCATGGAGACCGAGTTTGACCAAGAAGTGAAACGCAGGCTAGCGTTTTATGGAGAAAACCCCTCCACCGAGCTGGTACAGGCAACGTTAGCCCAAGTGGATGCCTTTATCACGGCAAGAGAAGAACGGGAGACCCAACTCCGGCTGGCGGAACAGCGTGCCTCTGAGAGACTGCTAATGACTACACCGGCACCAGAGACAAAACTAAAAGTACCCCATGATGCCTTTAAAAAGTTTGTGGAAGCAGAGGAAGAGATCGATAGCTTCCTGCAAGATTTTGAACGGCAATGCAAGCTGTACCAAGTACCCCAGACAGACTGGGTATGGATCTTAGCTGGTAAGCTGTCAGGCCGTGCAGCAGAAGCCTACAGAGCCGTGCCAGAGGAGGAAATCGCAAGCTATAGCCGGGTACAGGAAGTTATTTTGGCAAGATATGCCATCACCCCAGAAGCATACAGGAGACGCTTCCGGGACACAAAGAAACAGGAGAAGGACTCCCACACCGAATGGGCTTGCCGAATGCAGAGGGCAGCCCTAGCTTGGCTGCAAGCCTGTCAGGCAACCACAGCAGATGCGATCACCCAGCTGATTTTACTGGAGCAATTCTTTAATGGACTAAACCCAGAGGTACAGGAGTGGATAAGGGACCGCAAACCTACCACTCTCTCGGAAGCGGCCAGGCAAGCTGATGAATATCAAGATGCCTGCAGGCCATCACAGACTAGCTTCAGACCAAACACCAGACCACCGAACCATAACCCAGGGCCACCAGCTACACAACGACCCAGGCTAATCCCTACCCCCCCCCCTGCAAATCGATACTTTGGGCGCAAGGGAGTGCAGTGCCATTCGTGCAAGCAATTTGGGCACTATCAGAGAGACTGCACTCAGAACCAGGACGATCGGTCTCGTTCACATAGGCAGACGGCCGTTCTGTTTGCCTTGGGAGCGATCAGCGGGTCCCGGCAGACATCGGGTCTACCAGACCTGCTGATTAGCTCCCGCTGTGTTCAATCAGAGCAGGTCACTGACAGGGCCCCCGAGCCAAAGAAAAAAAATTCACATACAGGTAAGTGATTTTGCGCTGAAGGGCCGCCCTGCCACAGTTTATCTGCATGGAGCGGTCTGGAAGCGGTTGATAAAGCCTAAATGCATCCTTTTTGGGAAATTGCTCATTCCAGTGCTGCTGACACATTAGTCACATGGTTGCTGCAGAAAAGATGGTAACTATTTAGACACAGCTACTGATTGGCCAGTTCTATCTGAATCTTGTCATGTATGTTGGGTGTAATTCTCAGTATCTGTTCTTATTCTGTATGTATGGACACTGCACAGTACCACTTCTCTTGTCCCCTGTGCTGGGTATAATTATCAGTATCTGTTCTAATTCTGTATGTATGGACACTGCACAGTAGGGTTGCACCAGTATCGGTATCGATTCTGAGTATTTGCCCGAGTACTTGTACTTGAGCAAATGCTCCCGATGCTTCAGCCGATACCTTGCATGCAGGAGGCACCCGGAAGTCGGTGGGCTGAGTGGAGCGCAGGTCCTGGCACAGTGAGAGCGAGTCCTTGCAGCGGAAGGTAAGCTTATGGGGCAGGGGTGTGGGTCGCAGCCGCATGTGCCGCCCATCAGCATCGGTGACCCGGGCCGTCAGAATCGTTAACAGAAGTGACGGCCCGAGTCTGTCAGAGACGGTACACTGCGACGCCCATCTTGGTACACCCTGCACTCGGCCTCAGTAAGCCTAGTTAGAATGCAGCAGCGGACATCTTCTTACACTCAGCCCATATAGTTAACTATATGGGCTGGGTGTAACCCTTTCATGACTAAGCCTATTTCTGACATTTGGAGTTTACATGTTAAAATCCATATTTTTTGCTAGAAAATTACTTGGAACCCCCAAACGTTTATATATATATTTAGCAGAGAATCTAGAGAATAAAATGGCGATTGTTGCAATATTTTATGTCACACGGTATTTGTGCAGCGGTGTTTTAAACGCACCTTTTTTTGGAAAAAGGACACTTTCATGAATTTTAAATAAACAAAACAGTAAAGTTAGCCCAATTTTTTATATAATGTGAAAGATGATGTTACGCCGAGTAAATAGATACCAAACATGTCACTCTTTATAATTGCATGCACTCGTGGAATGGCGACAAACTACGGTACTTAAAACTCTCCATAGGCAACGCTTTAATTAGTTTTTTTTACAGTTACTAGGTTTGAGTCACAGAGGAGGTCTAGTGCGAGAATTATTGCTCTTGCTCTGATGATCAAGGCGATACCTCACATGTGTGATTTGAACACCGTTTACATATGCAGGCGCAAATTCCATATGCGTTTTTCTTTGCTGCGCGAGCTCGCAGGAACTTTACTTTTTTCTTATTTATTTAATTTTTTAATTATTATTTTTTTTTTTTTTTTTTAAATATGCGTACGCTCGCGCAAAGGGGGTAACAGGATGTCTGCTGCTGCATTCTAACTAGGCTTACTGAGGCCGAGTGCAGGGTGTATCAAGATGAGCTCTTGTATACTCACTCTTATCGATTTAAATGTTATCATGCCAGGTTGCCAGCAATTATTGGTGCTGCATTTCAGTGCCACTGCCTACCAAACAGTTCCACCAATCATTGCCTATAAGTGCTGCAAATCAGTGCCACATACAAGTGCCAGCCATCAGTGCCAGCCATCAGTGCCCATCAGTAAGTGCCACATATCTTTGCCACCTATTAGTGCCCATAAGTGCCACCTATCAGTATTAAAAATGTATCGGTATCAGCGAGTACTTGACAAAACTATTGGTACTTGTACCGGTGCAACCCTACTGCACAGTAGCACTTCTCTTGTCCTGTATGCTGGGTGTAATTCTCCATAATGCTGTATAGGGATGAGCTTCGTGTTCGAGTCGAACATACGTTCGACTCGAACATCGGCTGTTCGATCGTTCGACGAAGATCGAACGATTTGGGCCGTTCGCGCCAAATTCGAGTGACGCGAACGGCCCACAATGCACTACGCCATCGCAGTGTCATCCAGGCGCTGTGATTGGCCAAGCATGCACTGTGACCCCGCATGCTTGGCCAATCACAGCGCCGGCAGCGAGGAGAGCAATGATTGGCCACAGGCAGGATGCCTGTGGCCAATTATTGCTGAGGGGGTTTAGTACACGCCCCCACACTATAAAAGGCCACCAGCGCGGCGGCCTTGTGTAGTGTGTTCCGGAGCAGGGAAAGAGAAGCATAGGCAGGGACAGTGTCATTTTTTCCCTTTACTAATCCTGGATTCCTTGTGTTTAGGGACAGAGAAGGATAGGTAGGGAGAGTGTCAGTGTGTTATTCTGTGCTAAACCTTGTTTGTAGGGACAGAGAAGGACAGTGAGGAAAAGTGTCAGTGTGCTATTCTGTGCTAAACCTTGTTTGTAGGGACAGAGAAGGACAGTGAGGGAAACTGTCAGTGTGCTATTCTGTGCTAAACCTTGTTTGTAGGGACAGAGAAGGACAGTGAGGGAAAGTGTCAGTGTGCTATTCTGTGCTAAACCTTGTTTGTAGGGACAGAGAAGGACAGTGAGGGAAACTGTCAGTGTGCTATTCTGTGCTAAACCAATCTTGCTGAACCGTATTTGAAATCCTTGAGTTTAGGGACAGAGAAGGACACTCGGGGAAACTATCAGTGTGCTATTCTGTGCTAAACCTTGTTTGTAGGGACAGAGAAGGACAGTGAGGGAAACTGTCAGTGTGCTATTCTGTGCTAAACCAATCTTGCTGAACCATATTTGAAATCCTTGAGTTTAGGGACAGAGAAGGACACTCGGGGAAACTGTCAGTGTGCTATTCTGTGCTAAACCTTGTTTGCAGGGACAGAGAAGGACAGTGAGGGAAAGTGTCAGTGTGCTATTCTGTGCTAAACCAATCTTGCTGAACCATATTTGAAATCCTTGAGTTTAGGGACAGAAGGACACTCGGGAAAACTGTCAGTGTGCTATTCTGTGCTAAACCAATCTTGCTGAACCGTATTTGAAATCCTTGAGTTTAGGGACAGAGAAGGACACTCGTGGAAACTATCAGTGTGCTATTCTGTGCTAAATCTTGTTTGTAGGGACAGAGAAGGACAGTGAGGGGAACTATCAGTGTGCTATTCTGTGCTAAACCTTGTTTGTAGGGACAGAGAAGGACAGTGAGGGAAACTGTCAGTGTGCTATTCTGTGCTAAACCAATCTTGCTGAACCATATTTGAAATCCTTGAGTTTAGGGACAGAGAAGGACACTCGGGGAAACTGTCAGTGTGCTATTCTGTGCTAAACCTTGTTTGTAGGGACAGAGAAGGACAGTGAGGGAAACTATCAGTGTCCTATTCTGTGCTAAACCTTGTTTGTAGGGACAGAGAAGGACAGTGAGGGAAACTGTCAGTGTGCTATTTTGTGCTAAACCAATCTTGCTGAACCATATTTGAAATCCTTGAGTTTAGGGACAGAGAAGGACACTCGGGGAAACTGTCAGTGTGCTATTCTGTGCTAAACCTTGTTTGTAGGGACAGAGAAGGACAGTGAGGGAAAGTGTCAGTGTGCTATTCTGTGCTAAACCTTGTTTGTAGGGACAGAGAAGGACAGTGAGGGAAACTGTCAGTGTGCTATTCTGTGCTAAACCAATCTTGCTGAACCGTATTTGAAATCCTTGAGTTTAGGGACAGAGAAGGACACTCGGGGAAACTATCAGTGTGCTATTCTGTGCTAAACCTTGTTTGTAGGGACAGAGAAGGACAGTGAGGGAAACTGTCAGTGTGCTATTCTGTGCTAAACCAATCTTGCTGAACCATATTTGAAATCCTTGAGTTTAGGGACAGAGAAGGACACTCGGGGAAACTGTCAGTGTGCTATTCTGTGCTAAACCTTGTTTGCAGGGACAGAGAAGGACAGTGAGGGAAAGTGTCAGTGTGCTATTCTGTGCTAAACCAATCTTGCTGAACCATATTTGAAATCCTTGAGTTTAGGGACAGAGAAGGACACTCGGGAAAACTGTCAGTGTGCTATTCTGTGCTAAACCAATCTTGCTGAACCGTATTTGAAATCCTTGAGTTTAGGGACAGAGAAGGACACTCGTGGAAACTATCAGTGTGCTATTCTGTGCTAAATCTTGTTTGTAGGGACAGAGAAGGACAGTGAGGGAAACTATCAGTGTGCTATTCTGTGCTAAACCTTGTTTGTAAGGACAGAGAAGGACAGTGAGGGAAAGTGTCAGTGTGCTATTCTGTGCTAAACCAATCTTGCTGAACCATATTTGAAATCCTTGAGTTTAGGGACAGAGAAGGACACTCGTGGAAACTATCAGTGTGCTATTCTGTGCTAAATCTTGTTTGTAGGGACAGAGAAGGACAGTGAGGGAAACTATCAGTGTGCTATTCTGTGCTAAACCTTGTTTGTAGGGACAGAGAAGGACAGTGAGGGAAAGTGTCAGTGTGCTATTCTGTGCTAAACCAATCTTGCTGAACCATATTTGAAATCCTTGAGTTTAGGGACAGAGAAGGACACTCGGGGAAACTGTCAGTGTGCTATTCTGTGCTAAACCTTGTTTGTAGGGACAGAGAAGGACAGTGAGGGAAAGTGTCAGTGTGCTATTATGTGCTAAACCAATCTTGCTGAACCATATTTGAAATCCTTGAGTTTAGGGACAGAGAAGGACACTCGGGGAAACTGTCAGTGTGCTATTCTGTGCTAAACCAATCTTGCTGAACCGTATTTGAAATCCTTGAGTTTAGGGACAGAGAAGGACACTCGGGGAAACTATCAGTGTGCTATTCTGTGCTAAACCTTGTTTGTAGGGACAGAGAAGAACAGTGAGGGAAACTGTCAGTGTGCTATTCTGTGCTAAACCAATCTTGCTGAAGCATATTGCAAATCCTTGTGTTTAGGGACAGAGAAGGATAGGCAGGGGACAGTGTCAGTGTTGCTAAGCCTCCTGCACAGTATACACCTGAAGGTAGCCCTTGTTGCTGTTTTTCCCATCTCCCTGCAGGCCATCCATTAAAATGTCTGGAAGGCAAACAAGGAGAGGCAGACAGTCAGGAGGCAAAAAAAGAGGGCAAGCAGGCTCTGTGTCTGGGGGCAACAGTGCTGGTCGTGGACGCGGTGCATTGTCATCAGCACATGGCCATGGGACACGCTTGTCCTTGTTTTCGGCAGCTGGACATGTTGAGCCACATCATGCCGAAGACTTGGTAGAGTGGATGACCAAGCCCACCTCATCCTCCTCATCCTCTCTCACCCAGGCTCAGGGTACTGGCAAAGCAGCTGCCAAAGCGTCCTCTTCTCTGGTATCAATGTCATCATTAGTCACTCCTTCCCTAGACCCACCATGTCCTCCTCCTGAGGAGTCCCCCGAACTGTTTGAGCACAGTGTTGGGTACATGCTCCAGGAGGATGCCCAGCGTTTCGAAGGATCTGATGATGATACCCAGCTAGAGGAAGGCAGTAGCGTGAGAGCAGAGAGAGGGGATGCTCAAGAAGGACACCAATCTGGCAGTCATGCTCCAGCAGCTGCAGCATACTGCCAGATTGGCTCCAGTGATGAGGAGGGAGGGGATGATGAGGTCACTGACTCCACGTGGGTGCCTAATAGGAGAGAGGAGGAGGAGGAGGCACATCTCCAACGAGGCAGGATGCCCTTGGGTGGCCAGCGTATGGGCAGCACACCGACGGAATCACACCGCAGAGCTCCGCCTGTGCAGGGCGCTGCCTCTGCCCGTCATTCAAAAAGTTCTTTGGTGTGGGCCTTTTTTGAGGCGAGTGCATCAGATCGCACAGCTGCTGTTTGCAACATATGTCTCAAGCGTATATCACGTGGCCAAAACATCAGCCGCTTGGGCACCACATGCTTGATCAGACATATGTTGACCTGCCATGCAGCTCATTGGCAAGCCTACCTTAAAGACCCACACCAAAGAACAAAGCGTACCTCTCCTTGCACCGCATCAGCTGGGATCTCCAACCTCACTATACCTTCAGTCCTCTCTGAAACCTGCACTGAGAGGAATGAAGGTGTAGAATTAGGTGTGTCACAGCCAAGTACTTGCGGCCACTCTGCTAGCAGTACACCGACATCTGATTCTAGCAGGCAAATTTCCCTGCCCCAGCTGCTGGACCGTCAAAAGAAGTTCACTCCCAGCCATCCACATGCCCAGCGGTTGAATGCTAGCTTGGCTAAATTGCTAGCGCTTCAACTGCTGCCTTTTCAGTTGGTAGACTCGGCCCCCTTCCGTGAGTTTGTGCAATGTGCGGTTCCTCAGTGGCAGGTTCCCAAACGACAGTTTTTCGCACGGAAGGCTATTCCGGCTCTCTACAGGCATGTGGAAGGCAATGTCTTGGCCTCGCTGGACAGGGCGGTCAGCGGTAAGGTGCATATTACCGCTGACTCATGGTCCAGCAGGCATGGACAGGGACGTTACCTTTCTTTCACGGCCCATTGGGTCACTCTTTTGGCAGCTGGGAAGGATGCAGGACAAGGTGCAGTAGTGTTGGAGGTTGTTCCACCGCCACGCCTCCAAAATGCTACTACTGGTTGTGACACACCTCTCTCCTCCACCCCCTCCTCTTCTTCTTCCTCCATGGCCTCTTCCTGTGGTTTGTCCTCGGAACCAGCGGTGCTCCGTAGGCGTTCAAGGGGCTACGCAAGTACGCAGGCAAAAAGATGCCATGCCGTGCTTGCGCTGGTGTGTTTGGGGGACAGGAGCCACACTGGGGCAGAGGTCCTGTCTGCTCTGCAGGGGCAGGCCGAGAGGTGGTTGACGCCACGCCAGCTTAAGCCAGGAATGGTGGTTTGCGACAACGGCACCAACCTCCTCTCCGCCCTCCGACAGGGACAACTGACCCATGTGCCCTGTATGGCTCACGTCCTTAACCTGGTGGTGCAGCGGTTCTTGGGCAGGTACCCGGGCTTACAGAATGTCCTGAGGCAGGCCAGGAAAGTCTGTGTGCATTTCCGCAGATCTTATAATGCCAGTGCTCGCCTGGCTGAGCTTCAAAAGGAGTTGAACCTGCCCAAGAACCGCCTTATATGTGACATGCCCACCAGGTGGAACTCAACGTTGGCCATGCTGCAGCGGCTGCACACGCAGCAGAGGGCCATCAATGAGTACCTGTGTGACTACGGCACCAGGACAGGGTCAGGGGAGCTCGGGTTTTTTTCACCACGCCAGTGGGGCATGATCAGGGATGCATGCACTGTCCTGGCACCATTTGAGGAGGCCACGAGGATGGTGAGCAGTGACAGTGCATGCATCAGTGACACTGTACCTCTTGTCCACCTGTTGGAGCACACGCTGCGTGGAATAATGGACAGGGCACTTGAGGCAGAACAGAGGCAGGAAGAGGAGGACTTCCTTGGCTCTCAAGGCCCCCTTTACCCAGACAGTGTTCCTTCTGTCCCACCCAGGAAGAGGAGGAGGAGGAGGATTGTGTCAGCATGGAGGTGGAGGCTGGCACTCAGCATCATCAGCAGCAGTCTTTTAGGGATGATTTACAGTCCCAAGAAACCAGTGGACTTGTACGTGGCTGGGAGGACGTGGCTGCGGATCATGTCGTCCTTAGTGACCCAGAGGACTGAATGCCTCAGCTAACCTACGCTGCATGGCCTCCCTGATCCTGCAAAGTCTGCGGAAGGATCCTCGTATTCTTCGGATCAAGGAGAGGGACCATTACTGGCTGGCCACTCTCCTTGATCCACGGTACAAGGGTAAGGTTGCGGACCTTATGTTACCGTCGCAGAGGGAGCAGGGGATGAGACAACTCCGGGAGGCCTTGCAGAAAGGTCTGTGCAACGCGTTCCCAGAGACTGGGAGGTTACAAACTCCTGGTCCTGGACAACGAGTTGCTGAGGCTTCGGGCAGTCAAAGAAGGAGCGGTGGGGAAGGTGGCCGTCTGACCGATGCGTTCAGACAATTCTTTAGTCCGCAGCCCCAAAGTATGATTGGTTCCAGCAACCATCGCCAGCGTCTGATATACATGGTGCAGGAATACCTAGGGGCAAGGTCAGACTTGGACACCTTCCCCACGGAAAATCCTCTGGCTTACTGGGTCTTGAGGATGGATCACTGGCCAGAGCTTGCACAGTATGCAATTGAGCTACTGGCCTGTCCTGCATCCAGCGTTCTTTCAGAACGCACATTCAGTGCTGCTGGAGGATTTGTCACGGATCACAGGGTGCGCCTGTCCACCGACTCGGTTGATCGACTGACTTTCATCAAGATGAACCAGTCTTGGATCACCACCAGCTACCACACACCTGATGCTGATATAACAGACTAATTGATTTTAAAATGTCACATCCCTTCAAGACTGATGCTGAGTGCCTGTGCTGTTATGTTGACTGGCTATCCTCCTCCTCCTCCTCAATGATCCGATTAATGATGATAGCTTGGAAGATCATTTTGGTTTATGGGTGCCGCCACCAGTGGCTAAGGCCCAATTTTTCAGCCCCTGTTTAACAGGGGCGTGTAATTACAATTTTTGATGCAATACTTTGCAACAGGGCTCATTGCTGTGCTCCAAGTACAGTATCTGTGAGGGGTTGCAGTGTTGTGCCACCAGTGGCTAAGGCCCAATTTTTCAGCCCCTGTTTAACAGGGGCGTGTAATTACAATTTTTGATGCAATACTTTGCAACAGGGCTCATTGTTGTGCTCCAAGTACAGTATCTGTGAGGGGTTGCAGTGTTGTGCCACCAGTGCCTAAGGCCCAATTTTTCAGCCCCTGTTCAACAGGGGCATGCAATTATAATTATTGATCGAATAATTCACAGCAGGGCCCATTGCTGCGCCCACCAAGAGTAACTGTCAGGCCTTACAGTGTTGTGTCAACACCACCACCACCACCACCACCACCACCAAAGGCCCAATTTTTCAGCCCCTGTTCAACAGGAGCATGCAATTATAATTATTGATCTAATAATTCACAGCAGGGCCCATTGCTGCGCCCACCAAGAGTAACTGTCAGGCCTTACAGTGTTGTGGCACCAGCACCACCATCAAAGGCCCAATTTTTACTACCACTGTTCAACAATTATATGTTGTTACAATTCCTGATATAATAGTTGACAGCAGGGCGTTCCAGCACCCACCAAGAGTAACTGTGAGTGCTTACAGTGTTGTGCCAACACCAACACCTAAGGGGCCAATTTCTGCAGAGTATATACGGCAGGTCCCTACTTTCAAACATCCAACTTACAAACGACTCCTACTTGCAAACGGAAGAAGACAACAGGAAGTGAGAGGAAATCTACCCCTAGGAAGGAAAATTCTCTCCTGTAAGAATTAATATGGGAGAAAGGTGTCTCCTCTCTACTGATGCTTTATCACCAATCCTTGTTTCAATAAAAACACCACATTTCAAAAACAGTTGTCATTGGGACGCAAAGTGAGGTGAAATGTTCTGAACAGGGGCACAGACAGCAAAACAAATGTTACAGGGGTGATAACCCTTCCCTATGTTTTCCAAAAAGCTTAAAAATAGATTTTTTGGCTGGAGCTACACTTAAACAATGTACGTGTTCAAAATTACAAACAGATTCTACTTAAGAACAAACCTACAGTCCCTGTCTTGTTTACACCGGTCTTGTTTACACCGCCTGTATACTGCTGTTCAGAGTATATAGGGCCTTTTTTATTTTGTGTTGCGGGGTTCCCCTTAATATCCAAACAAGACCCAAAGGGGCTGGTAATGGGCTGGGGTAGGGGGGGGGGTGATGGGGTAGCTATGCCATTTTTCTTAAAGATTTTCATCCATATTACCGGGACCAGACATTACATTAAAGCCGCAAGCAGTTTTAAATGGCTTTTTTTTCCTTTAGAAATGTCATTTTGTGCAGGGACAGTTCTAAACACGGGAAACACGTGGCACTTCGCAGGCATACTTTAGACACCCCCCAGGTACGATATTTAAAGGAATATTTGACTTTTTTTTTTTTCACTTTATGCATCATTAAAATGACTGCTCCCGAAAAACGTCAGTTTTTAAAACTTCTTTTTGCATTGATACATGTCCCCTGGTGCAGAACCCGGGTTCCCAAACTCTGTTTAGGACAATAACATGGATAATAGTCGTTATAATTAGCACTTTAGAATTCGAACGTTCGCATCCATTGTATTTAATAGGGTTCTAATGTTCGTGCGAACTTTCGGTCCGTTTGCGGGTTCTGGTGCGAACCGAACCCGGGGGTGTTCGGCTCATCACTAATGCTGTAGGGCTGGGGAAAAAATCAATTTGAATCTTGAATCGAGTTGCAAGGGCAAATCGATTCAGATTTTGACAAAATCGATTTATTTATTTATTTTTCTCCATAGGAACGGCACTCCGCGGACTAGGCCGAAGCCGTGGCCTCGCCTAAAAAATCCTGCCCACAGCGATCCTAGGAAAAGGCCACGAGGCCGGATGCCGCAGACTAGGCCGAAGCCACGGCCTTTTCCCAGGATTGCGGCGAGCTGCGGGCGCCGTTCCTAAGGAGCTGCGGGCAGGAGTTTTTAGGCGAGGCCACGGCTTCGGCCTAGTCCACGGCCTTTTCCCAGGATCATGGCAGACTAGGCCGAAGCCGCGGCCTCGCCTAAAAACTCCTGCCCGCAGCTCCTTAGGACCGACGTGGTGTCCATCAGGAAAAAAAAAACTCGATGTGAATCAAATTTTTTTTTTTTTTTTTTTTAAATCTCAGATTTTTTTTGGCCCAAAATCGCCCAGCTCTATAATGCTGTAACTCCTTCTGGTCTCTACAAACATTGGTGGGGCACTAACTGCTTTCTTATGTTTTGGGAATTTTTCCCGGACCCTCATGGAAGGAGGATTGCTGTGCCATATGAGACCACCCCCTCTGAAGCAGGGTTGCCAACTTTCAATAAATTTACGAACAGTTTATAAAATCTGTATTTTTTGCATCTGTCCTAGAATGTCCATTACCGACATGTAGGCTTCATGTCCGTAACTGACATTCATGGACAGATGCAAAAATTATGGATTTTACAAACTGTTTGTAAATTTACTGAAAGTTGGCAACCCTGCTCTGAAGCTAGTTGGCATGATTACCTGAATGGGTCACTTGCAACATTTGATATTAAAACAGAAGATCTTTTACATCTTACACAAGAACATAGATTGTAAGCTGTCTGGTATGGGGAAATGGAGGGTCACATTACAGGGTCATCTGTATGGTTGTGGGGTGCATATATTGTAGGGTGCCTATTATGATGGGGAATCATATATTGCAGGTTGTTGGGTACAGGTGCCGATGGTAGAGGGAGTCACAGTTTACAGGTTGATCGTTAAGAAAGGTAAGGGGGGGGGGTGATCATCACAGATTAGGGGGTGCCCATTACTAGATGATAGTCTAGTAATGTAAAAATGTTTACGAAATTGTATTCCTGTCTTTTGTAAAACAAATAAAAACAATTGAAGCAGATAAAGACCAAGTAGTCCATCTTTTTTTGTTTAAGTTTTTATTGTCTGAGTATAGATCTAGGTTTGTCCCAGGCATGTCTCACTACCTCTGCTGGTAGTTTATTCCAAGCATCAACTACCCTTTCAGTAAAATTATAGTTTATAATATTAGTTTTGAACTTTCCTCCAGTTAGTTTGAGGTCATGTCCTCGTGTTCTTGATTTTGGTTTTATATTGAAAAAAACTTCCCTTCTGAACCTTGTTCACCCCCTTGATGTATTTAAAGGTTTAAGGCCGGCTTCACATATGTGGGGGTTTCCCTGCATCCAATTCGCATGACATGCGAGTGTGATCGGCTCTCAATGGAGACGGTTCACACAGGTCCGGGGTGGCCGGGGAGGGTCCTGTGCATGTTTGGGTCTGGTTCAGGTGCAAATTTGGGCAAAATTTTTCATCTAAATCGGTGAACAGGCACGAACCCAAAGCCGCACATGTGAATCCGGCCTCAATCATGTCTCCCCTTTCCCTTCTTTCCTCCAGACTGTACATATTAAGTTCCTGAAGTCGCTCTCGATATGTTTTATCTACCAAATCTTTCACCATTTTTGTTTCCCGTCTCTGGACTATCTTATCAATATCTTACAGTCGGCATGTTTGCGGATGGTCAGGAGGAGGAGCAGGATTCACAGACTGCCCAGAATTTAGGATGGAGATGGAGTCCCAGATGGTCCACAGTGACCTCCTGAGTGCCTTGTGAAGTCACCTGAGGGAAGGGGTGGGGGCATTTCACTGATTACGACAATGAAGCCTCTTGTCCTCACAATAAACCAAACTGATCATCTCCGCTAAAGACCAATTTATTCAGTTGAAATTTCCACCTAGGATTAACTATACCCCAGAGTTTGCATCACATCCCATCTCCTCTATCAGATATCAGACTGAGATAGGCACCTTTTATCACATGGCGTGGAGTTGTCCTTAAATCCCAAATTGGGGAACGGCAGTGGTCACCTTGATCTACAGGAAGCAGGTCCATTGATCTGCTTCTTACCTTTAGTTCCCCTATGGCTCCTCTTCTGTTTAGCAGAGACCACCTGCACACGTGCTGACTGTAAGGGGGGGGGCATGGGTGGCTTCAACTGAGTCTCTCGGCTTGCATTAGCCTGCATCTGTCCTTTACAGCTCCCATGGACGGGGAATGGAGGTTTTAAACTAGACTGGCGCATTGCAGCCCCGGATGCAGGGCCGACATCAGGAATTTTTGGGCCCCTTACACAGCTTCAGGCATGGGCCCCCTGGAGCAAATTGAGAAGCGGGGGGTGCCACAAATTGAGGTGCTGCCGCCGTGAGGTCGGGGGAGCTTTGGGTGCTGACGAACAAAATAAAAACAAAATAACAAGAAAAAAAAGGGGGGGTATCCATCTGGGGCCCTGGGGACCTCCGGGCCTCTGGGACCTCTGGGCACCTTACAAAAAAAATTATAAAAAAAAATTGAAATAAAAAAAAAAAAATAATTATAAAAAAAAAAAAAAAAAGGGGGGTTGCCATCCGGGCCCCTGGGGACCTCCGGGCCCCTTACAGGTATACTGCCTGTACCCCCCTGATGGCGGCCCTGCCCGGATGAGAACTACTCATTGCCAATGCTTACTAGCCCACAGCATTGCAGTAAGCAAATGTATCGCTCTAATGCAGGCACAATCACTGACCTTTCTATACAGTGACATTACAACTAGGAGAAATCAGCAATGACAGGGGAGGTCTCCACTCTTCTGTCACCACTCACACATCTGTACAAAGCACTCCCTCCCACTCCAAAGAGCTCACCCTAAGGACTCCTGGGGGTTGTAGGATTGTCACATTAACTTCCTTGAAAAGCCAAGAAAAAAACTAAACTTATATGTGTCAAAATCCTTTATTAAAAGAGCTTACATTGGTACAAAATATGTTTATATAACATAATAAATTATAAAATGATTTCCAGCATTTCAACACAAACACCAAAGAATAAAATGCAAGGTGTATCCCGAACCAGAACAAAATACAAAAATATTTTAACATCCATAAGGGGCACGGACAGGCATAAGTACGTACAGGTACTAGATGAACACATGAGGAGGAAGGTGGATTCCCAGTGCAGCTACCAACCACTGGAAAAATCGATAGCAGGATACAAAAAACACACAAAGGCAGCGCTCGATGGGAATAGCATTAAAACTTTTATAGTCTTCAATGCCAACTGGGATCCCATATGTACGGATATACATATACCAAGCCTGTTTGACCCTACTGACGTACGTCTATTGGGTCCATTTCATCCGGTAAGCCTCCCCTCCATGTGGTGGTGGTTACGTTACAAGTCACTTGTTTTTTGAAAGGTCACCATTCTGTTTTGGAAGTTTCAGCAACATCCACGTTTTGGTCATCAGAGACTTTTTCTAACTTACTATTTTTCACAGTTGGACTCATTTATAGAATCTTTGTGATTTAAGTCATTTAGAGCACTGCACTTGGGTGTTACTTTTATTTTTACACATAGCGCTACATTTTTTGTATATTGTTTGTTTTTTGCCCTTCTCCACAGGTATTGTAGCTGCTAACATGTGTTAGTAGTGCGAATATTGTTTGTATTTTCGTACAGGTACGTCCCCTTTAAGATGCCGCCATCTCCGTGAGCCTGACCGCGGGTCCCGCGGACTCGATAGCCGCGGAGATACTCGCGATCGTCTCACGGAGAGATAGAGCAGGGAGATGCTAGTGTAAACAATCATCTCCCCGCTCTGCCTAGTGTTAATGACACTGATCTCCGCTCCGTGTGATCGGAGCGGTGATCAGTGTCATGTCACACACAGCCCATCCCCCCTACAGTAAGAATCACTCACTAGGGCACACGTATCCCCTACAGCGCCACCTAGTGGTTAACCCATTCACTGCCAGTATCATTTTCACAGTAACCAGTGAATTTTTATAGCACTGATCGCTGTAAAAATTACTGGTCCCAAAAATGTGTCAAAAGTGTCCGATGTGTCTGCCATAATGTCGCAGTCAAGATAAAAATCGCTGATCTCCGCCATTACTAGTAAAAAAAAAAAATTTATAAAAATGCCATAAAACTATTTTGTGGACGCTATAACTTTTGCGCAAACTAATCAATAAACGCTTATTGTGATTTTTTTTTTTTACCAAAAATATGTAGAAGAATACGTATCGGCCTAAACTGAGCAAAAAAAAATGTTTTTTATATATTTTTTGGGGATATTTATTATAGCAAAAAGTAAAAAATATTGAATTTTTTTCACAATTGTCGCTCTATTTTTGTTTATAGCGCAAAAAAAAACCCCGCAGAGGTGATCAAATACCACCAAAAGAAGGCTCTATTTCTGGGGGGAAAAAAAGGACGTCAATTTTGTTTGGGAGCCACGTCGCACGATCACACAATTGTCAGTTAAAGCGATGCAGTGCCAAATCGCAAAAAGTGGCCTGGTCCTTAACCAGCCAAAATGGTCCGGGGCTGAAGTGGTTAAAGACTAAACCTTTTTCTGACACTTGTTGGTTTCAAGTTAAAATCATTATTTTATGCTATAAAATTACTTAGAACCCCCCAAACATTACATATAAAATAGGATTTTTTACTCACCGTAAAATCCTTTTCTCTGAGTCCATGGACCGACACAGCTTCTCTATTGACAAAGTCGGCATTATCCGTTAATTAGGAGTGACTAGGCAGAAAACTTGTAAAAAGTGTTGCATCACACCTTCGACAGTCCCGCCCAGGGGGCGGACCCCCCGGGTATATCCTCTTAGTCTGCATCTCGCAGATCAGTTCATCAAAAAGCAGTACAAACTTAAAAGGAGGGGTGGGTGCTGTGTCGGTCCATGGACTCAGAGAAAAGGATTTTACAGTGAGTAAAAAATCCTATTTACTCTTTCGTCCATGGACCGACACAGCTTCTCTATTGACAAAGTGGGACGTCCCAAAGGAGTGTCAGAGAAAAAACGAGGGGTGGTAACAGCATAAAAATAAACTTCACCCCAAAACACAAAACAGCACTCCTCCAACGGAGGAGCTGCAACTCTAAACAGCCGCTTGCAAAACCTTGCGGCCGAAAGAGGCATCCGAAGATGCACCTACATGAACTTTGTAGAATTTTGTGAAAGTGTGAGCGGACGACCAAGTCGCCGCTTTACCTAATTGGGAAACAGACGCTTGATGTCGGAAAGCCCAAGAGGCACCTATTGCCCTGGTCGAATGCGCCGTGACAGGAAAGGGGGGCGCTTGACCCCTTAAGGCGTAAGCCTGGATTACTATCTGTCGGATCCACCTAGAGATGGTGGCCGACGAGACTGCTTGGCCCTTCTTGGGACCAGCCACCGAAACAAACAGTGAGTCTGACTTCCGGAACAGGGAAGTAGCAGATAAGTATACTCTCAAAGCTCGGACAACGTCCAAGGAATGCAACGCCGACTCCTTAGGATTCGACGGATGAGGACACAAGGATGGAAGTACAATGTCTTCGTTGAGATGAAAAGCCAAAACGACCTTCGGAAGAAAGGAAGGCTGCGGCCACAGCACCACCTTATCCTTGTGGAAAACCTAATAGGGAGCCTTGCAGGACAAGGCTGCCAGCTCAGAGACTCGTCTAACTGACGTAACAGCCACCAAAAAGACCACTTTCTGAGAAAGTGTCAACAGGGGAATATCTCTAATATTCTCAAACGGTGCCTTCTGAAGCACCGAGAGGACCAGGTTCAAGTCCCACGGAGGTAACGGGGGACGGACCGGAGGGGCCACATGTCGAACCCCCTGCACAAATGTACTCACGAGAGAGTGAGTCGCCAGGGGTCGCTGAAAAAAAGACAGCCAGGGCAGATATCTGTCCCTTAATCGTACTTAGGGCAAGCCTTTGGTCCACCCCATGCTGTAAAAACAGCAGGATTCTGGAAACCAAATAGGTACGCGGATGCCATTTCATTTCCTCACACATGGAGATGTAGGCCTTCCAAGTGCGGTGATAAACCTTCCTAGAGGACGGTTTCCGAGCACTTCTTATAGTAGAGATTACTGAATCTGACAGGCCCCGGTCTCTCAGTACCTGGTTCTCAACAGCCATGCCGTTAAAGCCAGTGACCGTAAAGCAGGATGGAGTATGGGACCTTGCGATAGCAGGTCCTTCCGTAGTGGTAGGCGCCAGGGGACGTCTGCTACCAGACTTACTAGATCGGCGTACCAAGGACGCTGAGGCCAATCTGGAGCGATTAGGATCATTGGAACTCCCTCTGCCTCCACTCTGCGGAGCAGAAGAGGAAGAAGCCTTAAGGGAGGGAAGGCATAGATTAGCCAATACTGACCTCACAATGCCACCAACGCATCCGTTGCGTCTGCCCATGGGTCTCTTGACCAGGCCACAAACCTCAATACCTCCCGATTGAGTCGGGAAGCCAGAAGATCTACGTCTGGTGTGCCCCATCTTTGGCAGAGGAGTTGGAACACCTCCGGGTGTAAGGAATATTCTCCCTGGTCCAGCATCTGACGGCTCAGGTAGTCCGCCTGCCAGTTTTCCACACCCGGAATGTACACGGCCGACAGTGCCGGTACGCTCTTCTCTGCCCACTTCAGGATGCGAGCGACCTCCGATGCTGCAGCTGAGCTTCTTGTTCCTCCTTGATGATTGACATATGCCACTGCTGTGGCATTGTCTGGACTGGATCCTGACTGGACGCCCTTGCAGCCTCTGAGACCATTTGAAGAGGCACAGCCTGATCGCCCGGATTTCCAGGACATTGATCGGCAGGAGGGCTCCCTCTGGGGTCCAGCGACCTTGCGCCGACTGAACACCCCAGACTCCCCCCCAACCTGTAAGGCTGGCTTCCGTCGTGATCACTATCCAGTAAACCGGAAGAAATGACTTCCCGGCCATTAGAGCCGGTGCTGTCAGCCACCATACCAGGGATCTCCTGACTAGGTGGCTCACTCGGATTTGATAATCCAGAGATGATGGACATCTGTTCCATCTGGACAGAACTTCCTTCTGTAACACTCGAGTGTGGTATTGAGCATCTGGGACCGCCTCGAAGGAGGCTACCATGAGGCCTAACACTCGCATGCAAAAAACGGAGTGACGACCAATTCCTGGAAGTCAGCTGCCGTACTGCAGCCCGGAGGGTCTGCAACTTCTCCACAGGGAGGAATACCTTGCCTCTGAGGAATCCATAATCAACCCCAGGTACACTAGGCGTTGAGTGGGCACCAATACTGACTTTTACGTGTTTAGTATCCAACCACAGTCTCGAAGAGTCTGACAGGTAATGGACACGCTTACCTCTAATTCTGAGCTTGAAGGGGCCTTCAGTAAAAGGTCGTCCAAGTAGCCCATGATAGCGATACCCCGCTGTCTTAGAAGTGCCAGAATCGGAAAGAGCACCCTGGTGAATGTACTGGGTGCTGAGGCAAGGCCAAACAGGAGGGCCACAAACTGGTAGTGGTTCTTCCCGATAGCAAATCGCAGAAACCTCTGGTGTCTGGAGTATATGGGGACATGCAGGTATGCGTCCTTGATATCCAAGGAGGCCAGAAAGTCCCCCAGATGGAGAGCCGTGACTACAGATCGAACCGACTCCATCCGAAATCTTTGTACCTTCACAAAGCAATTGAGGGTTCTGAGATCCAAGATTGGATGAACCCCATCCTCTGGAACTGAAATAACCACCCCGCGTTCAGTAGACCCTGGACCGCCCCATACAGGGCCTCCCGACGGGTCGGTAGTAGCTGGAGATTGGAGGTGATGAATCTGTCCGGTGGACAAGAGAGAAATTCTATCTTGTAGCCTGAGGAGATTACTTCGCAAACCCACCTGTCAGAGAATAGAGCTGTCCACTGAGTCGCGAATTTGCGAAGACGTCTCCCCACCCGAGAGCTGGGTGGGATCGGACTTTAATGCAGACGCAGATTTGTCCACAGGCTTGTTGGGTTTGCGGGACCAAGGATGCTTTTGTCCTTGGGCAGGCGCCTTGTCGGCCTGGGGTCTTTTCCCTGTCGCCCTAGGGGGACGAAAAAAACGCTTGCGTGCAGTAAAGGAGGGCCCTTGCCCTTGGCGTGGCCCCTACCCTTGCTAATTTGAGGAAGCAAAGTGCTTTTACCTCCTGTGGCATCCTTGATGATGTCATCCATAGAGGCCCCAAAAAGTCTGTCGCCCTTAAAAGGCAGATCCAAAAGGGCTTTCTTGGAGGTCTGGTCCGCAGACCAGCCCTTTAGCCAGATCAGGCGGCGTATTGCTACTGCATAAACCGAAGCATTTGACAGCAGGGGAATAGTATCCATGTCTGACTCGCAGACAACCTAAGGCCCTGGACCAACTGGTCGGCCAATGTATATCTCATCAGGAGGAGCATCTCGCTCCTTAACCCCTGGAGTAGCAATCTTGCCCATTCAGTAAGTGTCTGAGACACTAGGGCCCCCACCAATGCCAGGCGTAAACAGGAGCCCCTTCTACTGGAATTGTGGTGGCTCTATTAAGTCTGGACACCGGAGGGTCCACTATAGGGGGAGAGGTCCATTTCTTCAGAAAACTCTCCTCAAAGGGGTACCGTACCGCAAACCTCTTTGGGGCTGCAAAGACCCTCAGTGGGTTCTCCCATTTCTTGTATAAGAGTTTATCAAACTAAGACACACAAGGGAACACCTTAGCAGTGCAGGCAGGTTTATGAAACCCAAAGTGGACCGGAGTCTCTGCTGCTTCTGCAGTATTTTCCAACTTTAGCGTATCCCGCACTGCAGTAATAAGGTCAGATACCAAAGCCGTCTCGCGTACTGACCTGGACTTTGAGTCATCCTCACTGTCCGGTCACGGTCTGCAGTCTCTGATGTGTCAGAATCTGGGCCCCGAGCCATAGCTGGACCAGGTTCTGCATCAGAATTATCCCCAGAAGCTTGCAGGGGATGGAGCGTTTACTACCCCCCTGTATTCCCGTGTGCTGCTTCCACTCTGGCAGCAAACGCCTCTAGGATTGCCGTCATAGCGTTCATAGACACCTCAGGGGCACCAGCTGCTAAATCTGGTGTTTCAGGGGAGAAGACATCTGGCTCAGATGCCATGCTGACCACACGCTGACACCCACAGGGCTCCAGGCAAGATATCAATAGGCCACCCTCCTGCGCTGCCGAGATGCTGGGTCACCCAGAGGACTCACCACCCTGGACAGGTACTGCTATACTGCCGTGTGCTGCACCTGTGATGCTGTCCCACTGCTGCTGTGTCAGTCTGTTTCTTTTATCAGCACTTCCTGTGTGAATTTTTTGCGCCAGTGTAATGCACCCTAGAGGCTGTAGACTTTTGCAAAATGGCGGCCAAAACGTCTGTAAGGAAGATAATGTGGGCTCTAAGAAAATGGCCGCCGAGCCGAAGATAGAGGCCAAAGCAGCCGTAGACCACAAAAAGATGGCCGCTGAACGGCAATATAAACATACAGCGTGGATCATTACCAACATGGCCGCCGATCAGTCAATAGAGGCCAGTGGGTGTGGAACTACAAGAAAATGGCACGGAAACCACAGGAAGATGGCCGCCGGGCAGTCACTAGAGGCCGAACCCGGCATGGACCACCGCAAAATGGCTGCCGACAGCATGGAGGAGGAAGCACATACAGGCAAGCAGAAATGACATTTCTTTTAAATGTTAGTTACAGCCAGCCCCGCTCCAGTGGAACCCCTTAGAATACCCCCAGCAACCTTTAGCTAGAAGCCCAGGGAGGAGGGAAAGGCAGGGAGAGAGGGAAGAAAGGGGCCACAACCACTTACTTGGTCTCTCCAGGAATGTCCAGCCAAATCACCCAGCCGAGGCAGGGGAGTTTACTTACCTATCCTGCATGTATTATGCTGGAAGACATTCCAAACAGATCATCGTCCGCGCACGGAAGGTGACTGTTGGCCAGGCATGCTGTGATTGGACCCAAAGGGACGATCATATGTATGCCCTGGAGCGCGACGCTCACCGGGCAGGCTGCTGAGACTCGGCTGTAAGGTCAGCCGAAGCTGAGCGGTCCGATGCAAGCCTTGGAGCGTAAGCTCACCGGCCAGGCTGCTGCGACTCGGCCGTAAGGTCAGCCGAAGCTGAGTGGTCCGATGCAGGCCCTGGAGCGTAGGAAAACCCAGCGCGTAGCTAGGGTCGGCACACGCTCGATGGCCGAAACTGGGGAGACTACAAGGATCGAGGATCAAGCCTGTCACCCAGTCGGCAATTGATCGAAGATCGCAGGAAACAAAAAAAATGTAGCAAAAAATATATATATATATCTTTTTCCCCCGGACCAATGGGCCCGAAGGGAGCCATGTCCTACTTTTAGCTAGACAGAAAAAAACTGATCTGCGAGATGCAGACTGAGAGGATATATCCGGGGGGTCCGCCCCCTGGGTGGGACTGTAGAAGAACTTTTTACAAGTTTTCTGCCTAGTCACTACTAATTAACGGATAATACCCACTTTGTCAATAGAGAAGCTGTGTCGGTCCAGGGACGAAAGAGTAATATATTTTTTTAGCAGAGACCCTAGAGAACACACTTTAATGAATAATAAAATAAAAAAACATTAATGCCTCTTGTTCCAATATCGGAACAGTAGTGATTTGGGAGTTATTTATATCCTACTGCTATAGGTAACATATGAATTTTATGCGCAAATAAAAAAAAGAATTTCAACGTCAGACATAAATGGGTTAAGCAGTAACAGAAACAGTTTGTCTTTCCATTTTGGGATAAAGTTGCAGGGAACTGCTTGTGATTTTGAACAGGAATCGTACTGCATTTCTGTTCAAATTACAAGCTTCAGCAGTGCGATTTGAGCCGTTATTCTGCATCGCTCAAATGGCACCGAATTCACAACCAAAAGCATGCAGGACCCTTTTTTTTTTGGCCGCACCAGAATCGGATCACGTGGGTGTTCACAACTAATGCTATCAGATTCTGCAAATCGCACTGCATTTTGCAAACTAATTTCGGTGTCGTTAACATACACACCCGCATCAATTCGCATGAACGGGGTGCGATTTGCATGCGGTGTGGAATCTGCACAGAGCAAATTCTGCATCACATCAGTGTGAACCGGGGCTCAAAGATAATTGAAAAATAACAGCTGGACCAACAGATTTAAAAAAATAAAATAATTACAGTGGGAAAATATTACTTTAGGTAAATATATACCATCCCAAATAGCAAGTAATTGTGCTGCAAGTTTAAAAATGACTTGCTGAGCTATTGCTAGACTTGTCAGGCTTCACAATTTTGTTGCACAATTGCAGCAAGTTCGTTCTTTGTAAATACAGTGGAACCTCGGATTACGAGCATAATCCGTTCCAGGAGAATGCTCGTAATCCAAAGTACTCGCATATCAAAGCGAGTTTCCCCATTGAAGTCAATGGAAACTAAAATTATTTGTTCCGCATTGACTTCAATGGCATCCAATACCGCATGCGGCCAGAGGTGGGGGGCGCCGGAGAGCCTTGGAAACGTCCGGAAAGGCCCGAGGACACCTCGGCAAACCTCGGAAAGACTCCGTTCCCGAACCTTTCCGAGGTTTGCCGAGGTCAGCTGAGCTGTCCTCGGGCCTTTCCGTGCATTTCCGAATGGCGCCGATCGGCTCCCCCCCACCTCAGGCCAAGCGCGGTACTGCACACCGCTTTGGCCTGAATTCTGCTCATTTTGCGAGACAACACTGGCGAAACCGAGTTTAGGATTTTTTAAAATACAGTGCTCATATTGCGAAACGCTCGTTACTCGCAACGAGGTTCCACTGTATTCTGCAAGTCTGCTGTAAATTCTGGTTCAGTTATGTTGTACAATAGTCATCCCACCACAGGCGTCACTGTGGCTGAATTTTCATGCTGTAGACTTGCAGAGCTCTTGCTGTAAACTCATAACTGCAACTTTGCTCTTGCTGGAGACTTGCCATGTAAATTTGCTACAAATTGGAAAAGTGTCATCTAGAACTTGTGCTTCCAGTGCTCTGCAAGTGTACAACTTGTCACCGAAAATGTGCAGCAAGTTACCAGATTAAAATTCAAAACTGCCGCAAATGTGTGGCAAGTTATCCTCGCTATCTGGGAAGGTGAACTTCAAAAATCTCACTAACCTTGGAAAAGAAATACATAAAGATTTCTGATGTTACCAGCACTTTTTTTTAAGCTGCATCTTTTTCCAGACCAGAATTCAGGAAGCATTAAAGTATAACTAAAGGCAAAACTTTTCTTTTTAGTTTTAGAGTGGAGAGGGATTAGAAGACCTGTCAGTTTTTATTGCTGTCTGAGTCCCCCTTAGGGAGATTCACCCTCTCTATTTGCCCCGTTTAACATTATCACTGAAATCTTCCAATGGGGACACTGGTTCTGGTGCCCTTGGGGTCCCCAAGAGACTTCTTAACCACTTCCATACAGGGCTTTTTATACCACTTCCATACCGGGCTATTCTGGCACTTCTCTCCTACATGTACAAATAATCATTATTTTGCTAGAAAATTACTCAGAACCCCGAAACATTATATATGTTTTTTTAGCAGACACCCTAGGGAATAAAATGACGGTCATTGCAACTTTTTTTCTTGCACGGTATTTGCGCAATAATTTTTCAAACGCCTTTTTTAAAAAAAAAAAATGGTTTCATGAATTAAAAAATAACAAAACTGTAAAGTTAGCCCAATTTTTGGGGAAAATATGAAAGATGATGTTACGCCGAGTAAATAGATACCCAACATGTCACGCTTTAAAATTGTGCACTCTTATGGAATGGCGCCAAACTTCAGTACTTAAAAATCTCCATAGGCGACGCTTTAATTTTTTTTACATGTTACCAGATTAGAATTACAGAGGTCTAGTGTTAGAATTGTTACACGCGCTCTAACACACGCGGCGATACCTCACATATGTGGTTTGAACGGCGTTTACATATGTGGGCGACTTACGTGTGCATTCGCTTCTGATCGCGAGCTACCGGGGACAGGGCGTTTTAATTATTTTTTTTTTTACTTATTTTTTTCTTGTAATAGGGATGGTGTAAACATCCCTTGTAATAGGGATGGTGTGTGACAGGTCCTCTTTATGGAGAGATGCGGGGTCAATAAGACCCCACATCTCTCCTCCAGGCTGGAAAGCATGAGATCAGTGAAACATTTTTCACCGATCTCATACTTACTAACCGCAATGGCGGCTTTGTTTACATTTGAGGACCCGGACGTGTCGTCATCACATCGCGCCCGGGCCGCCGACGATCATAGAGATGACTGGTGACCATCTGGTCACCAGTCATCTCTATGCTCATCACGTGACCCACCACCGGCACCGGAAGATTCGCTCCGGGTACCGATCGCACGGGAGAGCCCGGAGAAGCAGCGGATGGCGGCGGGAGGGGGGGCGATGCCCCCTCCCGCCGCCTATAAGAACGATCAAGCGGTGGAACCGCCGCTATGATCATTCTTATGGTGCACAGAATCGTCGGCACTTCAAAAGGATATCTGAATGATGCCTCTAGCTGCAGGCATCATTCAGATATCCCCCCTCAAAGCCCAGGACGTCATATGACGTCCACCCAGGATGGGAGATCCCATCTGTGGATGTCACTTGAATATGGGCGGGTAGGGAAGTGGTTAAAGAGGAACTGCAGTCTGCTCACATAATTTGTAATAAAAACGTCTTTGCCGTTCTGAAGCTTCCCACCAACCACTTTGCATATTATTTTATATATACAGTGGAACCTCGGATTGCGAGTAAAGCGGTTAATGTGCGTTTCGCAATACGAGCGCTGTATTTTTTAAAATTCTGACTCGGTTTGCAAGTGTTGTCTCGCAAAACCAGCATGATTCAAGCCAAAGCGGTGTGCAATACCGCATTTGGCCTGAGGTGGGGGGCACCAAAGCCAAGCAGAGCTGACCGGCGCAGTTCGGAAAATTACAGAAATACTTACTGTAACGGCACCCCAAATACGAAAGGGGGTAACGCCGTTTAGATCCCTTCCCTCTCCTGGACACAAATTCACTGTCGATCCTCCACAGTCAGACGACCCCTTCCCATAGGAATTAATCCTTCTGGAAGAACGAGATGCACTCTGTATCTTCCTAGGATCGAATGACTTTATTGAGAAAAACATTGTAACTTTTATACCCATCCAATACTGCATTAACCTAAAATGAACAATGGTCCAGCTCCACCCACAACATAACAAACCCAATACACATTTACAATGAAAGGGTTTTGTAGCCGGTCTGTCTGTTGAGTACAATACACACAAGTATGCAGGTGATTCATAAACATCTCTTCAATTAACCCGTCTGCTGCTAGTTCCACAACCTATAATTATAGGCTTAATTCCCCCAAACCACAATGGACAATAGAATGTAAATCACCCCCCCCCCACCTCATCACAGCAATGATGACACAACCCCCAACCACAGTATCCATCCGAGATTCATTTACATCACATAGGCAGGGGCTGGAGGTGATGACATTAGCATCTAACAGTATGTGTCCCAACATCATGAAGGAGTCACTTTTCAGTTAACCTGTTGAGTTCATAATCAAACAGTAAATAGTTCTTTACAGATATCCTGGGGAATTTGGTGGATAAATATTACAGACCCATTTCAAGCAATCCAAGCCATATTCTTAATGTCCATGGTTTCCTGGCTCACCCTGTGTCCAACGTGACCCTCCTGTCACACTTACTTCCTGAGCCTTTCCGAGCTTCTCCGAGTTCAGCCGAGGTGTCCTCGGGCCTTTCCGAGTGATTCCGAGGCTCTCCGTCGCCCACCACCTCTTAACACATGCAGTATTGCATGCCATTGAAGTCACTGCGGAACAAATTAATTTTCATTTCCATTGACTACAATGGGGAAACTCGCTTTGATATGCGAGTACTTTGGATTATGAGCATTCTCCTGGAACGGATTATGCTCGTAATCCAAGGTTCCACTGTACTATGATTCTGTACTTGCCAAAAATGCTGCAGAAATCTCCCTCCACTGAGTCTGGCTGCATCCACTTTCACTGTGGGCAGCTGAAGCTGCAGCCTGTTCACTTCCTGGATTTACACAGACACACCTCCAGCTCTGCAGCTCTCATTGGCCCTCTTATTTCCCTTGCTGGCAAACTCTCACGAGAGTGAGAAAGAAAGCTGTGCATGATGTCATAAGCCTAGACTAATGACCAGACAAGAAACAGGAAGTGGGCTGTATTACTGGCAGAAAAAAGGTAAGGTATTTACATCACCGCCCGGGGCATGAGAGGACGGTGACGTCATAATGTGCGTGGTCATTGGATGACATCATCGGGTGACCCCGCCCCATGCCAATATAAGTTGTTGAGCACCGTGCACATGGCATTACAGTGGGAGAGAGTATCGCGTCAACATCGGAAGAAGAGCAGAGGGAAGAAGAGCTAGCAAAACAGCGCCGGAGAGAGCGGAAACGTCAGATGAGCCCCACGGAGCTGCCTAATAAATTAAATTACTTTAAAAACCTGTGTAGTGCGTTTTATTTTTTACACTTTTTTCCAGGTGAATGGGTAGGGGTACGATGTACCCCATACTGATTCACATAGGGTGGGGGCCGGCATCTGAGAGGCTCCCAGATTTTGATAAGCCCCCCGCCCGCAGACCCTGACAACCAACGGCCAGGGTTGTCAGGAATAGGCCCTTGTCCTCATCAACATGGGGTCAAGGTGCTTTGGGGTGGGGGGCGTAGGGCCCCCCTGTCCCAAAGCACCCACCCCCCCATGTTGAGGGCATGCGGCCTGGTACGATTCAGGGGGGCGCTCGCTCGACCCCACCCCCTTTCCTGACTGGCTGGGCTGCGTGCTCGGATAAGGGTTTGGTATGGATTTTTTTTGGCGTAGGGGTTTCCCCTTGAAATCCATACCAGACCGAAGGGCCTGGTATGCTCTTGGAGGAGGAACCCACGCCGTTTTTTTTTTATTTTTATTTGGCGTGGAGTTCCCCCTCAATATCATCAGAGCACAAGTCGCATGCCAAAGTCAGATCATGCAAGACGGCGATCCGACTTTAGTGATATTCAATGGGCTGAAGTAGGATCAAAGTCGAACCAAAGTAGTGCAGGGAGCATTTTCAAAGTCGGAACGACTTGAGTCGGACCAGTTAAGACGGCTCCCATAGGAAAACATTGATTTTCACACGTCATGCGACATGAGCTCCCAATGTCGGAGCGTTTGTCGCACCAGTGTGAGCCCAGCCTTACAGCAGGTTCTCATTGACCCCAATGGGTGAGTTTGATAGGTGGGGCCACCTGTGAAAATCTGCAAGCCGAGGTGAAATTGCCGCAGCTGCAAAGCATTAGCGTATGTATAGCCCTGTCCTGATGTGATGTTATAATTGAGGTGGATGGTAAAATTGCAGCTCAACTGCCTGTACTGGAGACCTAGTGTGGAAAAATCTTTTTTGAAAAATCAGCGTTTTGAGTGAAATGAATGATAACGAAAAACTCTTATGCCGCGTACACACGACCGTTTTTCCCGTCGAGAAAAATTAAATGTTTTCCTTTGGACGAGAAAAACGATCGTGTGTGGGCATTTTGTCATTTTTCACGACGGGAAAAACTACATTTTTCACGACGAGAAAAATTAGAACATGCTCTAATTTTTCTTGTCGTTTTTCCCGTCGTTTTTTTCCGCGCCAGTTTTCCCATAGGGAAACACTGCCGCGGAGCCCACACACGATCGTTTTTCACGAAAAAACTGACGTTTTTCCCGTCGTGATTCACGGCGGTGTTTTCACCGACCGTGAATCACGATCGTGTGTACGCGGCATTAGGGCTTTCATAGTACTTTCCTGGAATTGGTCTTTAAAGCTAAAGAGTCAGCATTACAGAAAGGCAAATAGCATTTTCACAAGGAGGTCAGTACTGGGACATTTTTTTCACTCATTTAGGGCTTGTCCATACTATGTGCAGAGATCTGCATTATGTGGTAATAGAAATGCGTATCTTAGCATATCAATGTGTTTTCACATGAAGGCCACATCAAGGGTTAAAATTCTAATATTTATTTTTGTAAATAAAGGTGTGTGGCATTGTGGAGAGCCTCTTCACTATGTAACTCATCCCCACCCAGCATCATCCTCATCCCTCTCCACAATATATCCCCACCTCCGCCCAGCATCATCCATCCCTCTCCACATTATATCCCCACCTCCGCCCAGCATCATCCATCCCTCTCCACAATATATCCCCACCTCCACCCAGCATCATCCTCATCCCTCTCCACAATATATCCCCACCTCCGCCCAGCATCATCCATCCCTCTCCACATTATATAGTGTGTATATATAATACATGAGGGTGGGGGACAGTGTGTATATTATACATAGGGGGGTCTCGTTATGTGTAATACATATAATACATTGGGGGGGTGTATATATATATATATATATATATAAAAAAAATTAGCGTATATATAAAATATATGGGGTAATGGGTCGGGCAGTGTATATATAATACATGGGGGGGGGGTCAGTATAGATATAATAATATATAATATATGGGGTGAGGGGTCAGTGTATATATAATACATGGGGGGGGGTCAGTGTATATATAATACATGGGGGGTGAATGGGGGGGGGGTCAGTGACACAGATGCATTTTCTTATTACATACATGTTCTTAGGGGGTGAGGGGTATAATACTGTACTAGTGGAAGGGAGTACTAGAAGTACATGAGTTGGGGGCCCCGGGTGCTGACAACCCATCTACACCACTGTCTCTATTATCTCCCCACATCCCCACACTGGACCCGCCTCCCTGGTCAGGTGACATCACTGCTAATGACACTTAGGCCTCATGCCCACGGGCGTTTTTTCAGCCGCGTTTTTGAGCGTTTTTTACAGCTTAAAAACGCCTGTCCATGTTAGTCTATAGCTTCATGCCCACCTAGGCGTTTTTGAGCTGTAAAGAGCATAGGCGTTTGTAAGCTGTAAAAAAAACCCAGGGCCAGTGCGTTCCTCAGCGTCAGAACTAGGCAGGAAAAAACGCGAGCGTCAAAAAACGCGCAAAAACGCGCACTAACGCGCAAAAAACGCGCACTAACGCGCGGTCGCGTTTTTAGCTCCGACGTTTTTTTTTTTGTTTTTTTTTTTTTCAAAAAAAAAAAAAAAAATATTTACAATAACATGGACAGGCGTTTTTAAGCTGTAAAAAACGCTCAAAAACGCAGCTGTAAGGCCTCATGCCCACTGGCGTTTTTACAGCTGCGTTTTTGAACGTTTTTTACAGCTTAAAAACGCCTGTCCATGTTATTGTAAATATTTTTTTTTATTTATTTTTTTTTTTTTGAAAAAAAAAAAAAAAAAAAAAAAAAAAAAAACGTCGGAGCTAAAAACGCGACCGCGCGTTAGTGCGCGTTTTTTGCGCGTTAGTGCGCGTTAGTGCGCGTTTTTGCGCGTTTTTTGACGCTCGCGTTTTTTCCTGCCTAGTTCTGACGCTGAGGAACGCACTGGCCCTGGGTTTTTTTTACAGCTTACAAACGCCTATGCTCTTTACAGCTCAAAAACGCCTAGGTGGGCATGAAGCTATAGACTAACATGGACAGGCGTTTTTAAGCTGTAAAAAACGCTCAAAAACGCGGCTGAAAAAACGCCCGTGGGCATGAGGCCTAAAAACGCCAGTGGGCATGAGGCCTTAGGCAGAAAAAAACGCGAGCGTCAAAAAACGCGCACTAACGCGCAAAAAACGCGCACTAACGCGCGGTCGCATTTTTAGCTCCGACGTTTTTTTTTTTTTTTTTTTCAAAAAAAATAAAAAAAATTATTTACAATAACATGGACAGGCGTTTTTAAGCTGCAAAAAACGCAGCTGTAAAAACGCCAGTGGGCATGAGGCCTTACAATAACATGGACAGGCGTTTTTAAGCTGTAAAAAACGCTCAAAAACGCAGCTGTAAAAACGCCAGTGGGCATGAGGCCTAACTGTCTCTCCGATGGATGTACGATGAAGAAGCTGTGGGGTGTAATCTCCGATTAGTCCACTGTAGGGCGCTGTGCTGGTTATGTGCAGAGCGGTGAGAAGACACAGCTAAAATGGCGCCGCTCCGTCGTTGCTAGGTTGTTATGACAACATCCGCCCGCCCCTTCACCAATCAGAGGAAGCGCGAGCCCCCCCACAATTTTCTCCCCCCCCCTTCCCCACAGAGGGCACGCGCTCAGCCCCGATGTACAGACACAGCAGAGGAGTACTGACAGAGCTGGAGAGAGGATTCAGCTTTCTCCTCCCTCCAGCCTGCAGGTGGCAATAGAGAGCGCCGATGTGCAGTGAGGGAAGGTTGCCATTCTCCCTCAGTCTCTATCCCCTTGTCACATGACTGGAGGGAGGAAGAAGATGTTCCACACACACTGTGTCAGTAAGTACAAGGGGGGAGGGGAGACAACTTACCTCACACCTTCCCCCTCTACTCCTCACACACCCCCTCCATTCCCTACACCCCCCAGACCCACCCTCTCTCTTGCACTGATCTGGGGCCCAATAACAAGTGTTGATCCTTCTATTGGTGAATGTTTGGTGATCACACTTATTGGTAAAGGACATCTGTGGTCACCTTAGTATTCTGTAAGCACAATATTCCTATTCATGTATCATACAACATGGTTGGTGGATCATGTTACAGGAATACCGGCCAGCACAACTCCTTGGGCAAAGTCAGTGTTCCAACTATCTGTAGTAGAGTCTCTGGTGTACGGCCTCTGCATAGTGATTAGTGACTGCTCATCGCTTTCCTCTTGTAGTTTCAAATGTTAAAGTGGAGCTCCACCCATATAACAGTCACAAGTTACAGAAAGTGGAGCCGCTGACTTTTAATAATCCAGCGATGTGGGTGCAGGAAGCCTCGTTCCCCTCCCCCTCCTCTCTACAGCGCCGGCATTCTGACTGGGCGTCTGGCTGTGCCCTCACAGCCGGGCACACACTGCGCATGCGCGGGCCTTGATGTGAATGGTCGGGCAATCTTCTGGGACCTGAAACATGTCCCAGAAGATTGCAGGGGGAGGTGAACTTCCTTCTGGTGCCACGAAGTTCCAGGAGGAAGTGGGAGCTGCCTGCCTCTAAAAAGAGGATATCCGCTCCCCCCCTCAAAAAAAAATGACATGTCAGATGTGACGTGTCAGGGGGTTACCTTCACTTAAAGCGGAAGTAAAATTTTTGGGTGGAACTCCACTTTAACTACTTACTTACTGGGCACTTAAACTCCCTTCCTGCCCAGGCCAATTTTCAGCTTTCAGCACTGTCACGCTTTGAATGACAATTGCGCGGTCGTGCGACGTGGCTCCCAAACAAAATTGACGTCCCTTTTTTTCCCAAAATAGAGCTTTCTTTTGGTGATATTTGATCATCTCTGCGTTTTTTATTTTTTGCGCTATAAACAAAAAAAGAGCGACGATTTTGAAAAAAACAATATTTTTTACTTTTTGCTATAATAAATATCCCAATTTAAAAAATATATATATATTTTTCTCAGTTTAGGCCGATACGTATTCTTTTACATATTTTAAGTAAAAAAAATCGCAATAAGCGTTTATTGATTGGTTTGCGCAAAAGTTATAGCGTCTACAAAATAGGGGATAGTTTTATAGCATTTTTATTAATAATTTTTTTTTTTACTAGTAATGGCGGCGATCAGCGATTTTTATTGCGACTGCGACATTATGGCGGACACATCTGACACTTTTGACACCATTTTGGGACCATTGTCATTTTTACAGCGATCAGTGCTATAAAAATGCACTGGTTACTGTAAAAATGAGACTGGCAATGAAGGGGTTAACTACTAGGGGCACTGAAGGGGTTAAGTGTACCCAAGGGAGTGATTCTTACTGTGGGGGGAGGGGACTGATTGGGGGAGGTGACCGATGGTTGTCCCTATGTACAAGGGACACACCATTGGTCTCCTCTCCCTGACAGGACGTGGATCTCTGTGTTTACACACAGAGATCCAGGTCCCTGTCCCTGTCAATGCCGATTGCGGGTACCTGGCGGACATCGCGCCGGCCAGGCACGCGCATCGGCACAAGCGTGACGCGGCGGGCACAGAAGTTCCCCGATGCGCGCTCGGGGAACGAGGAAAGGAGAGGACGTCCTCCCGGCATTCTAGGTCCGCGCTGTAGCTGTCATTCGGCTATAGCGCGGGCCTCTACTGGTTAATGAAAAAGAAGTGGTCTGTGGGCTCCCCGTGATGTGCGTCATCCTGGGGAAGGGGTTAAACACCTCCTGGGATTTTTCCAGGTTGGGGAGATTTTTGCACAGTGCCTTTAACATTAACCACTTGGCGCCCCCTGGCTGTCATATGACGTCCTTGACTTTGTGGGGGATATCTGAATGATGTCTGCAGCTACAGGCATCAATCAGATCTCGTCATTTTCAGCCGGCGATTCCCTATACCATAGGAATGATCATAGCAGCTGTTCCGCTGCTTGATTGTTCTTACGGGCAGTGAAAGGGGACGTCCCCACCTCACGCCGCCCTCTGGAGCTTCTACCGACTCACCGCTGCAATCGGTGAGTCGGAGAACAGATCCGCCGCCCCGGATGTTGACCATAGAGATTTCCGGTGGATCAGATGGTCGCTGGAGTCTCTATGATCGTCGGAGGCCAGGCGCGATGTTATGACGTCACGCACGGCCTCTGCATTAAAAAAAAACGGCGCTGTCTCGGCTGGAAAGCCATAATCGTTTTTTTTTTTTTTTTTTTTTATGGGCTTCCCAGCCTAGAGGTGAGATGTGGGGTCTTATTAACCTCATATCTCACTGTAAAGAGGACCTATCATGCCCTATTCCTATTACAAGGGATGTTTACGTTCCTTGTAATAGGAATAAAAGTGATCAAAGTATATATATTTTGTGCTTGCACTTAGAAGCGAACGCATACGCAAGTCCCGCCCACATATGAAAACGGTGTTCAAACCACACATGTGAGGCAGAAAAGATGGTAACTATTTAGACGCAGCTACTGATTGGCCAGTTCTGCCTGAATCTTGTCCTGTATGTTGGGTGTAATTCTCAGTATCTGTTCTTATTCTGTATGTATGAATGTATGGACAATGCACAGTACCACTTCTCTTGTCCCCTGTGCTGGGTGTAATTCTCAGTATCTGTTCTTATTCTGTATGTATGGACACTGCACAGTAGGGTTGCACAGATGCTAGTATCGATACCGAGTATTTGGCAAATGCTCCGGATGCTTCAGCCGATACCTTGCATGCAGGAGGCTCCCGGGAGTCAGTGGGCGGAGTGGAGCGCGGGTCCTGGCACAGTGAGAGCAAGTCCTTGCAGCGGAAGGTAAGCCTATGGGGCAGGGGTGTGGGTTGCAGCCGCATGTGCTGCCCATCAGCATCGATTACCCAGGCCATCAGAATTGTTAGAAGTGACGGCCCGAGTCTCCGTCAGCGACAGTACACTGCGACGCCCATCTTGGTACACCCTGCATTCGGCCTCAGTAGCCTGCAGTCACAAGGCAGCAGCGGACATCTTGTTACACCCAGCCCACATGGTACACTAACTATATGGGCTGGGTGTAACAAGATGTCTGCTGCTGCATTCTAACTAGGCTTACTGAGGCCGAGTGCAGAGTGTATCAACATGGGCTCTTGTATACTCACTCTTATCGATTTAAATGTTATCATGCCAGGCTGCCAGCAATTATTAGTGCTGCAATTCAGTGCCACTGCCTACCAAACAGTTCCAACTATCAGTGCCCATAAGTGCTGCAAATCAATGCCACCTATTAGTGCCCATAAGTGCCACCTATCAGTATTAAAAAAGTATCTGTAATCGGTATCGGTGAGTACTTGACAAAAGTATCGGTACTTGTACTCAGTCTTAAAATAGTTGTATCGGTGCAACCCTACTGCACAGTAGCACTTCTCTTGTCCTGTATGCTGGGTGTAATTCTCCATAATGCTGTAATTCTTTCTGGACTCTACAAACATTGGTGGGGCACCAACTGCTTTCTTATGTGTTTGGAATTTTTCCAGGACCCTCATGGAAGGACGATTGCTGTGCCATATGAGACCATCCCCTCTGAAGCTAGTTGGCATGATTACCTGAATGGGTCACTTGCAACATTTGATATTAAAACAGAAGATCTTTTACATCTTACACAAGAACATAGATTGTAAGCTGTCTGGTATGGGGAAATGGTGGGTCACATTACAGGGTCATCTGTATGGTTGTGGGGTGCATATATTGTAGGGTGCCTCTTATGATGGGAACAGATGGGGAATCATATATTGCAGGTTGTTGGGTACAGGTGCCGATGGTAGAGGGAGTCACAGTTTGCAGGTTGATCCTTAAGAATGGTAAGGGAGGGGGGGGGGTTGATCATCACAGATTAGGGGGTGCTCATTACTAGATATATAAAGTGATGACAGGCCTTTACCGTTCTTGATAGTCTCAGTAATGTAATAATGTTTACTAAATTGTATTCCTGTCTTTTGTAAAACTAATAAAAACGATTGAACAGAAAAAGACCAAGTAGTCCATCTCTTTATTTTTTATTTAAGTTTTTCTTGTCTGAGTATAGATCTAGGTTTGTCCCAAGCATGTTTGAAGCCATTTCCTGTTGACTGTCTCACTACCTCTGCTGGTAGTTTATTCCAAGCTACCCTTTCAGTAAAATTATAGTTTATAATATTAGTTTTGAACTTTCCTCCAGTTAGTTTGAGGTCATGTCCTCGTGTTCTTGATTTTAGTTTTATATTGAAAAAACTGCCCTTCTGAACCTTGTTTACCCCCCTTGATGTATTTAAAGGTTTAAGGCCGGCTTCACACATGTGGGGGTTTCCCTGCATCCAATTCGCATGATATGCGAGTGTGATCGACTCTCAATGGAGACGGTTCACACAGGTCCGGGGTGGCCGGGGAGGGTCCTGTGCATGTTTGGGTCCGGTTCAGGTGCAAATTCGGGCAAAAACTTTAATCTAAATCGGTGAACAGGCACGAACCCAAAGCCGCACATATGTGAATCCGGCCTCAATCATGTCTCCCCTTTCCCTTCTTTCCTCCAGACTGTACATATTAAGTTCCTGAAGTCGCTCTCGATATGTTTTATCTCCCAAACCTTTCACCATTTTTGTTTCCCGTCTCTGGATTATCTTATCAATATCTTACAGTCGGCATGTTTGCGGATGGTCAGGAGGAGGAGCAGGAGTCACAGACTGCCCAGAATTTAGGATGGAGATGGAGTCCCAGATGGTCCACAGTGACCTCCTGAGTGCCTTGTGAAGTCACCTGAGGGACGGGGTGGGGCATTTCACTGATTACGACAATGAAGCCTCTTGTCCTCACAATAAACCAAACTGATCATCTCTGCTAAAGACCAATTTATTCAGTTGAAATTTCCACCTAGGATTAACTATACCCCAGAGAGCAGCAGATTCCATTGATCTTCTTCATACCTTTAGTGCCCCTATGGCTCCTCTTCTGTTTAGCAGAAACCACATGCACACATGCTGACTGTAAGGGGTGGGCAGCAGGTGGGTGCAAGCTGAGTGGCTCACCCATGGGTGGCCTCAACTGAGTCACTCGGCTTGCATTAGCCTGCATCTGTCCTTTACAGCTCCCATGGACGGGGGAATGGAGGTTTTAAACTAGACTGGCGCATTGCACCCCCGGATGAGAACTACTCATTGCCAATGCTTACTAGCACTCGCATCAGAATACTGCTTTGTTTAACCACATCAATACTGGGCACTTTAGCCCCCTTCCTTCCCAGACCAATTTTCAGCTTTCAGCGCTCTCGCATTTTCAATGACAATTGCGCGGTCATGCCACACTCTACCCAAATGAAATTTTTATCATTTTGTTCACACAAATAGAGCTTTCTTTTGGTGGTATTTATTCACGACTACGTTTTTAATTTTTTGCGATATACGCGAAAAAATAGCGGAAATTTGGAAAAATATATTTTCGTCTTTCTATTTTTAAAAAAATCCAATAAAATCGAATTTTGTCATAAATTTAAGCCAAAATGTATTCTGCTACATGTTTTTGGTAAAAAAATTCCGTTAAGTGTATAATAATTGGTTCGTTTGATCACGGACATATGTACGCAAATGATCATGTACAGATGTGCGCAGGTGATCACGGACATATGTGTGCAAATGATCATTGGGACATATGATTTTACTGTCACATATGTGGGGGACAGGTGTTTTTACTATGTGGGGACATGTGTGTGTGTGTGTGGGGACATTGTATTTTGGGGACATGTTTGTGTTTACACTGTGTGGGGACACTAGGCTGGTGATCAGTGAGTAAAAAGCTGAAAAAAACAGCTCATACTCACTGATCACCAGCCAGCTGCAGCGATCCGCTCTCCTCTCCTCACCGACGACTTCTGTGTGAGGAGAGCTGATTGCCTAGCAACCGGCTCTCTGTCTACATCACATGACGGCTGTGATTGGACACGGCCGTCATGTGATCAGGAGGGCCAATCACAGAGCCCTCCTGCCGAATCGAGATGCGCCGTGTCCGGTTGACACGCGTGCATCGGGGCTGCGCGGGAATGCGCGCGCGCGATCCCCCTCCTTCTGAGGGACGTTCCTGAATGTCCACTCAGAAGGAGAGAGCGCCCACCCGGCCGTATATATACAGTGGCCGGGTGGGAAGTAGTTAAAGGATAAGTTTACCTTTAAAAAAAAAAAAATGCAAATTTTTTGCTAGCAAAAAAAATGTGCATTTACTTTTAATTTATCTTCTAGGAGCTTGGCAAGCGTTGCACCAGCAATCAGCAGATCATGGGTGCAATGCAGGGCTCCTGCAGAGTGTCAGTGTAAGCTGTATGACAGGAAGACTCCATGAACTACCAGAACGCTCAACAGCACCGTGATAGTTCATTGACAAGGTTATCGAGACTACTAGTTCATTCACAGAACGCCATTGAATGACGTGGCTGTGCCTTATTTCAAAAAGTGATAGCTGGTACTAGGAACTTCTCTCCGTACTGACGTCACACAGAGGCAGCAGATCACCAAGTGGCTGCAGGAACGGGAACATGTAACAAGTTCCTAAAGGTGAACTTCTCCTTTAAGGCTCAAATCTTAGCTTGTGCTTACAAGGGTAAAGCAGCCCATTGATTTAAATAAGCTGCTGTACCTGTGTTTCCTTCTGGGAAAAGGCCCTTTACCTTTTTTTTTTAATGCAGCCACATGGAGCTGTATGGTGCTATGGCATTATGCAGTTTCATGCACCGAATATATGCTGCAATTTCTGATGTGTGGGGTGCCATTGAGAATTAACAGCACCCTTGTGTATTCCAAAAGAGCAGCGTGTTTTGGCTGCGGGTGAGGGAATGTGTGCAGTTTACACTCTCCTATACTCCATAGCACACTCCATGTGTCCTCATACACTTTCATATACACTATAGCTTACCCCATACACTCTCCTATACTCCATAGCACACTCTATGCGTCCTCATACACTCTCCTAGACACTATAGCATACTCCATGCATGCCCCATACACCATAGCGCACTCCATGCAATCTCCTATATTCCATAGCGCACTCCATGCATCTTTATTCACTCTCCTATATACCATAGCGCACTACATGCATTTCTATGCGTCCCCATACACGAGCGCACTCCATTCATCCTCATTCACTCTCCTATACACCATAGCACAGTCTATTCATGCCCCATACACTCTCCTATATACCATAGCGCACTCCTTGCATCCTCATTCATTCTCCTATATACCATAGCGCACTCCATGTCTCCCCATACACTCTCATATACACCGTAGCACACTCCATGCGCCCTCATACACTCCTATATACCATAGCACACTCCATGCATGCCCCATACACTGTACTGTCTTATACAGTGGGGCAAAAAATTATTTAGTCAGTATTTGGTCACCTACAAACAAGCAAGATTTCTGTCTCTCACAGACCTGTATCTTCTTCTTTAAGCTCCTCTGTCCTCCACTCATTACCTGTATTAATGGCACCTGTTTGAACTTGTTAACAGTATAAAAGACACCTGTCCACAACCTCAAACAGTCACACTCCAATCTCCACTATGGTGAAGACCAAAGAGCTGTCGAAGGACACCAGAAACAAAATTGTAGACCTGCACCAGGCTGGGAAGACTGAATCTGCAATAGGCAAGCAGCTTGGTGTGAAGAAATCAACTGTTGGAGCAATAATTAGAAAATGGAAGACATACAAGGCCACTGATAATATCTCTCGATCTGGGGCTCCACGCAAGATCTCACCCCGTGTATATAAACTATACAAAGTAAATATATAATCCCCTAAGGGTGATTTAATTTTTGCAAAAACAGTTCAGATGTTGAAAGTTCATGGAAAAAACTAAATTGATCACTTCTGACGATTTTTCAGCAAACACACGCTTTATCTTTCTTGATAATGAGACAGGTGACATTTCCAACTTGCTCAGGTAGAAAATAAAGGTAATGGAGGCTTACCAACTCTGGTGGATCTCTATGACGGAGATCTTAAGGGGCTCATTCATGGATACAGGTGTCCACCGATAAACCGTCAGCCAGCGCCACCAACTACCCGATGTCACAACGGGTAGTTGGTGGCGCTGGCTGACGGTTTATTGGTGGACGCTAGTGAAGAGCCGAACACCCCCGGGTTCGGTTCGTACCAGAACCCGCGAACGGACCGAAAGTTCGCACGAACATTAGAACCCTATTAAATACAATGGATGCGAACGTTCGGATTCTAAAGTGCTAATTATAACGACTATTATCCATGTTATTGTCCGAAACAGAGTTTGGGAACCCGGCTTCTGCACCAGGGGACATGTATCAATGCAAAAAGAAGTTTTAAAAACAGACGTTTTCCGGGAGCAGTCATTTTAATGATGCATAAAGTGAAAAAAAAAAGTCAAATATTCCTTTAAATATTGTACCTGGGGGGTGTCTAAAGTATGCCTGTGAAGTGCCACGTGTTTCCCGTGTTTAGAACTGTCCCTGCACAAAAAAAGGAATTTGCCATGGAGCTCCACTTAAACAATGCAGCTGTTCAAAATTATAAACAGATTCTACATAAGAACAAACCTACAGTCCCTGTCTTGTATACGGCTGTTTAGAGTATATAGGTCCTTTTTTATTTTGTGTGCGGGGTTCCCCTTAATATCCATACAAGACCCAAAGGGGCTGGTAATGGGCTGGGGTGGGGGGGGGGGGTTGATGGGGTAGCTATGCCATTTTTCCTAAAGATTTTCATCCATATTACCGGGACCAGACATTGCATTAAAGCCGCAAGCAGTTTTAAATGACTTTTTTCCCTTTAGAAATGTTATTTTTAGCTTTTTGTAAAACATAGGGAACGGTTATCACCCCTGTCACATTTTTTTTGCTGTCTGTGCCCCTGTTCAGAACATTTCACCTCACTTTGCGTCCCAATGACAACTGTTTTTGAAATGTGGTGTTTTTATTGAAACAAGGATTGGTGATAAAGCATCAGTAGAGAGGAGACACCTTTCTCCCATATTAATTCTTACAGGAGAGAATTTTCCTTCCAAGGGGTAGATTTCCTCTCACTTCCTGTTGTCTTCTTCCGTTTGCAAGTAGTAGTAGTTTGTAAGTTGGATGTTTGAAAGTAGGGACCTTCCGTATATACTCTGCAGAAATTGGCCCCTTAGGTGTTGGTGTTGGCACAACACTGAAAGCACTCACAGTTATTCTTGGTGGGTGCTGGAACGCCCTGCTGTCAAATATAATATCAAGAATTGTAATAACATATAATTGTTGATCAGTGGTAGTAAAAATTGGGCCTTTGATGGTGGTGCTGGTGCCACAACACTGTAAGGCCTGACAGTTACTCTTGGTGGGCGCAGCAATGGTCCCTGCTGTGAATTATTAGATCAATAATTATAATTGCATGCCCCTGTTGAACAGGGGCTGAAAAATTGGGCCTTTGGTGGTGGTGGTGGTGGTGGTGATGGTGGTGCTGGTGCCACAACACTGTAAGGCCTGACAGTTACTCTTGGTGGGCGCAGCAATGGTCCCTGCTGTGAATTATTAGATCAATAATTATAATTGCATGCCCCTGTTGAACAGGGGCTGAAAAATTGGGCCTTTGGTGGTGGTGGTGGTGGTGATGGTGGTGCTGGTGCCACAACACTGTAAGGCCTGACAGTTACTCTTGGTGGGCACAGCAATGGGCCCTGCTGTGAATTATTAGATCAATAATTATAATTGCATGCCCCTGTTGAACAGGGGCTGAAAAATTGGGCCTTTGGTGGTGGTGGTGGTGGTGATGGTGGTGCTGGTGCCACAACACTGTAAGGCCTGACAGTTACTCTTGGTGGGCGCAGCAATGGGCCCTGCTGTGAATTATTAGATCAATAATTATAATTGCATGCCCCTGTTGAACAAGGGCTGAAAAATTGGGCCTTAGGCACTGGTGGCACAACACTGCAACCCCTCACAGATACTGTACTTGGAGCACAGCAATGAGGCCTGTTGCAAAGTATTGCATCAAAATTTTTAATTACACGCCCCTGTTAAACAGGGGCTGAAAAATTGGGCCTTAGCCACTGGTGGCATCACCCATAAACCAAAATGATCTTCCAAGCTATCATCGTTAATCGTATCATTGAGGAGGAGGAGGAGGATAGCCAGTCAACATAACAGCACAGGCACTCAGCATCAGCATCAGTCTTGAAGGGATGTGACATTTTAAAATCAATTAGTCTGTTATATCAGCATCTGGTGTGTGGTAGCTGGTGGTGATCCAAGACTGGTTCATCTTGATGAAAGTCAGTCGATCAACCGAGTCGGTGGACAGGCGCACCCTGTGATCCGTGACAAATCCTCCAGCAGCACTGAATGTGCGTTCTGAAAGAACGCTGGATGCAGGACAGGCCAGTAGCTCAATTGCCTACTGTGCAAGCTCTGGCCAGTGATCCATCCTCAAGACCCAGTAAGCCAGAGGATTTTCGGTGGGGAAGGTGTCCAAGTCTGACCTTGCCCCTAGGTATTCCTGGACCATGTATATCAGACGCTGGCGATGGTTGCTGGAACCGATCATACTTTGGGGCTGCGGACTAAAGAATTGTCTGAACGCATCGGTCAGACGGCCACCTTCCCCACCGCTCCTTCTTTGACTGCCCGAAGCCTCAGCAACTCGTTGTCCAGGACCAGGAGTTTGTAACCTCCCAGTCTCTGGGAACGCGTTGCACAGACCTTTCTGCAAGGCCTCCCGGAGTTGTCTCATCCTCTGCTCCCTCTGCGACGGTACGATAAGGTCCGCAACCTTACCCTTGTACCGTGGATCAAGGAGAGTGGCCAGCCAGTAATGGTCCCTCTCCTTGATCCGAAGAATACAAGGATCCTTCCACAGACTTTGCAGGATCAGGGAGGCCATGCAGCGTAGGTTAGCTGAGGCATTCAGTCCGGAGTCCTCTGGGTCACTAAGGACGACATGATCCGCAGCCACCTCCTCCCAGCCACGTACAAGTCCACTGGTTTTTTGGGACTGTAAATCATCCCTAAAAGACTGCTGCTGATGATGCTGAGTGCCAGCCTCCACCTCCATGCTGACACAATCCTCCCCCTCCTCCTCCTCCTCTTCCTGTGCGATGGGTGGGACAGAAGGAACACTGTCTGGGTAAAGGGGGCCTTGAGAGGCAAGGAAGTCCTCCTCTTCCTGCCTCTGTTCTGCCTCAAGTGCCCTGTCCATTATTCCACGCAGCGTGTGCTCCAACAGGTGGACAAGAGGTACAGTGTCACTGATGCATGCACTGTCACTGCTCACCATCCTCGTGGCCTCCTCAAATGGTGCCAGGACAGTGCATGCATCCCTGATCATGCCCCACTGGCGTGGTGAAAAAAACCAGAGCTCCCCTGACCCTGTCCTGGTGCCGTAGTCGCACAGGTACTCATTGATGGCCCTCTGCTGCGTGTGCAGCCGCTGCAGCATGGCCAACGTTGAGTTCCACCTGGTGGGCATGTCACATATAAGGCGGTTCTTGGGCAGGTTCAACTCCTTTTGAAGCTCAGCCAGGCGAGCACTGGCATTATAAGATCTGCGGAAATGCACACAGACTTTCCTGGCCTGCCTCAGGACATCCTGTAAGCCCGGGTACCTGCCCAAGAACCGCTGCACCACCAGGTTAAGGACGTGAGCCATACAGGGCACATGGGTCAGTTGTCCCTGTCGGAGGGCGGAGAGGAGGTTGGTGCCGTTGTCGCAAACCACCATTCCTGGCTTAAGCTGGCGTGGCGTCAACCACCTCTCGGCCTGCCCCTGCAGAGCAGACAGGACCTCTGCCCCAGTGTGGCTCCTGTCCCCCAAACACACCAGCGCAAGCACGGCATGGCATCTTTTTGCCTGCGTACTTGCGTAGCCCCTTGAACGCCTACGGAGCACCGCTGGTTCCGAGGACAAACCACAGGAAGAGGCCATGGAGGAAGAAGAAGAGGAGGGGGTGGAGGAGAGAGGTGTGTCACAACCAGTAGTAGCATTTTGGAGGCGTGGCGGTGGAACAACCTCCAACACTACTGCACCTTGTCCTGCATCCTTCCCAGCTGCCAAAAGAGTGACCCAATGGGCCGTGAAAGAAAGGTAACGTCCCTGTCCATGCCTGCTGGACCATGAGTCAGCGGTAATATGCACCTTACCGCTGACCGCCCTGTCCAGCGAGGCCAAGACATTGCCTTCCACATGCCTGTAGAGAGCCGGAATAGCCTTCCGTGCGAAAAACTGTCGTTTGGGAACCTGCCACTGAGGAACCGCACATTGCACAAACTCACGGAAGGGGGCCGAGTCTACCAACTGAAAAGGCAGCAGTTGAAGCGCTAGCAATTTAGCCAAGCTAGCATTCAACCGCTGGGCATGTGGATGGCTGGGAGTGAACTTCTTTCGACGGTCCAGCAGCTGGGGCAGGGAAATTTGCCTGCTAGAATCGGACGTTGGTGTACTGCTAGCAGAGTGCCCGCAAGTACTTGCCTGTGACACACCTAATTCTACACCTTCATTCCTCTCAGAGCAGGTTTCAGAGGGGAGTGAAGGTATAGTGGGGTTGGAGATCCCAGCTGATGCGGTGCAAGAAGAGGTCAGCTTTGTTCTTTGGTGTGGGTCTTTAAGGTAGGCTTGCCAACGAGCTGCATGGCAGGTCAACATATGTCTGATCAAGCATGTGGTGCCCAAGCGGCTGATGTTTTGGCCACGCGATATACGCTTGAGACATATGTTGCAAACAGCAGCTGTGCGATCTGATGCACTCGCCTCAAAAAAGGCCCACACCAAAGAACTTTTTGAATGACGGGCAGAGGCTGCGCCCTGCACAGGCGGAGCTCTGCGGTGTGATTCCGTCGGTGTGCTGCCCATACGCTGGCCACTCAAGGGCATTCTGCCTCGTTGGAGATGTGCCTCCTCCTCATCCTCCTCCTCCTCCTCTCTCCTATTAGGCACCCACGTGGAGTCAGTGACCTCATCATCCCCTCCCTCCTCATCACTGGAGCCAATCTGGCAGTATGCTGCAGCTGCTGGAACATGACTGCCAGATTGGTGTCCTTCTTGAGCATCCCCTCTCTCTGCTCTCACGCTGCTGCCTTCCTCTAGCTGGGTATCATCATCAGATCCTTCCAAACGCTGGGCATCCTCCTGGAGCATGTACCCAACACTGTGCTCAAACAGTTCGGGGGACTCCTCAGGAGGAGGGCATGGTGGGTCTAGGGAAGGATTGACTAATGAAGATAATGATACCAGAGAAGAGGACGCTTTGGCAGCTGCTTTGCCAGTACCCTGAGCCTGGGTGAGAGAGGATGAGGAGGATGAGGTGGGCTTGGTCATCCACTCTACCAAGTCTTCGGCATGATGTGGCTCAACATGTCCAGCTGCCGAAAACAAGGACAAGCGTGTCCCATGGCCATGTGCTGATGACAATGCACTGCGTACACGACCAGCACTGTTGCCCCCAGACACAGAGCCTGCTTGCCCTCTTTTTTTGCCTCCTGACTGTCTGCCTCTCCTTGGTTGCCTTCCAGACATTTTAATGGATGGCCTGCAGGGAGATGGGAAAAACAGCAATAAGGGCTACCTTCAGGTGTGTATTGTGCAGGAGGCTTAGCAACAATGACACTGACACTGTCCCCTGCCTATCCTTCTCTGTCCCTAAACACAAGGATTGAAAATATGGTTCAGCAAAAAAGTTTTAGAACAGAATAGCACACTGACACTTTCCCTCACTGTCCTACTCTGTCCCTCCCTACAAACAAGATTTAGCACAGAATAGCACACTGATAATTTCTACGAGTGTCCTTCTCTGTCCCTAAACTCAAGGATTGAAAATATGGAACAGCAAAATTGGTTTAGAACAGAATAGCACACTGTCAGTTTCACTGACTGTACCTCTCTGTCCCTCAACTCAAGGATTGAAAATATGGAACAGCAAAATTGGTTTAGAACAGAATAGCACACTGTCAGTTTCACTCACTGTACCTCTCTGTCCCTCAACTCAAGGATTGAAAATATGGTTCAGCAAAATAGTTTTAGAACAGAATAGCACACTGACCCTTTCCCTCACTGTCCTACTCTGTCCCTCCCTACAAACAAGATTTAGCACAGAATAGCACACTGATAATTTCTACGAGTGTCCTTCTCTGTCCCTAAACTCAAGGATTGAAAATATGGAACAGCAAAATTGGTTTAGAACAGAATAGCACACTGTCAGTTTCACTGACTGTACCTCTCTGTCCCTCAACTCAAGGATTGAAAATATGGAACAGCAAAATTGGTTTAGAACAGAATAGCACACTGTCAGTTTCACTCACTGTACCTCTCTGTCCCTCAACTCAAGGATTGAAAATATGGAACAGCAAAATTGGTTTAGAACAGAATAGCACACTGTCAGTTTCACTCACTGTACCTCTCTGTCCCTCAACTCAAGGATTGAAAATATGGTTCAGCAAAATAGTTTTAGAACAGAATAGCACACTGACACTTTCCCTCACTGTCCTACTCTGTCCCTCCCTACAAACAAGATTTAGCACAGAATAGCACACTGATAATTTCTACGAGTGTCCTTCTCTGTCCCTAAACTCAAGGATTGAAAATATGGAACAGCAAAATTGGTTTAGAACAGAATAGCACACTGTCAGTTTCACTCACTGTACATCTCTGTCCCTCAACTCAAGGATTGAAAATATGGAACAGCAAAATTGGTTTAGAACAGAATAGCACACTGTCAGTTTCACTCACTGTACCTCTCTGTCCCTCAACTCAAGGATTGAAAATATGGTTCAGCAAAATAGTTTTAGAACAGAATAGCACACTGACCCTTTCCCTCACTGTCCTACTCTGTCCCTCCCTACAAACAAGATTTAGCACAGAATAGCACACTGATAATTTCTACGAGTGTCCTTCTCTGTCCCTAAACTCAAGGATTGAAAATATGGAACAGCAAAATTGGTTTAGAACAGAATAGCACACTGTCAGTTTCACTCACTGTACCTCTCTGTCCCTCAACTCAAGGATTGAAAATATGGAACAGCAAAATTGGTTTAGAACAGAATAGCACACTGTCAGTTTCACTCACTGTACCTCTCTGTCCCTCAACTCAAGGATTGAAAATATGGTTCAGCAAAATAGTTTTAGAACAGAATAGCACACTGACACTTTCCCTCACTGTCCTACTCTGTCCCTCCCTACAAACAAGATTTAGCACAGAATAGCACACTGATAATTTCTACGAGTGTCCTTCTCTGTCCCTAAACTCAAGGATTGAAAATATGGAACAGCAAAATTGGTTTAGAACAGAATAGCACACTGTCAGTTTCACTCACTGTACCTCTCTGTCCCTCAACTCAAGGATTGAAAATATGGTTCAGCAAAATAGTTTTAGAACAGAATAGCACACTGACACTTTCCCTCACTGTCCTACTCTGTCCCTCCCTACAAACAAGATTTAGCACAGAATAGCACACTGATAATTTCTACGAGTGTCCTTCTCTGTCCCTAAACTCAAGGATTGGAAATATGGAACAGCAAAATTGGTTTAGAACAGAATAGCACACTTTCAGTTTCACTCACTGTACCTCTCTGTCCCTCAACTCAAGGATTGAAAATATGGAACAGCAAAATTGGTTTAGAACAGAATAGCACACTGTCAGTTTCACTCACTGTACCTCTCTGTCCCTCAACTCAAGGATTGAAAATATGGTTCAGCAAAATAGTTTTAGAACAGAATAGCACACTGACACTTTCCCTCACTGTCCTACTCTGTCCCTCCCTACAAACAAGATTTAGCACAGAATAGCACACTGATAATTTCTACGAGTGTCCTTCTCTGTCCCTAAACTCAAGGATTGAAAATATGGAACAGCAAAATTGGTTTAGAACAGAATAGCACACTGTCAGTTTCACTCACTGTACCTCTCTGTCCCTCAACTCAAGGATTGAAAATATGGAACAGCAAAATTGGTTTAGAACAGAATAGCACACTGTCAGTTTCACTCACTGTACCTCTCTGTCCCTCAACTCAAGGATTGAAAATATGGTTCAGCAAAATAGTTTTAGAACAGAATAGCACACTGACACTTTCCCTCACTGTCCTACTCTGTCCCTCCCTACAAACAAGATTTAGCACAGAATAGCACACTGATAATTTCTACGAGTGTCCTTCTCTGTCCCTAAACTCAAGGATTGAAAATATGGAACAGCAAAATTGGTTTAGAACAGAATAGCACACTGTCAGTTTCACTCACTGTACCTCTCTGTCCCTCAACTCAAGGATTGAAAATATGGTTCAGCAAAATAGTTTTAGAACAGAATAGCACACTGACACTTTCCCTCACTGTCCTACTCTGTCCCTCCCTACAAACAAGATTTAGCACAGAATAGCACACTGATAATTTCTACGAGTGTTCTTCTCTGTCCCTAAACTCAAGGATTGAAAATATGGAACAGCAAAATTGGTTTAGAACAGAATAGCACACTTTCAGTTTCACTCACTGTACCTCTCTGTCCCTCAACTCAAGGATTGAAAATATGGAACAGCAAAATTGGTTTAGAACAGAATAGCACACTGTCAGTTTCACTCACTGTACCTCTCTGTCCCTCAACTCAAGGATTGAAAATATGGTTCAGCAAAATAGTTTTAGAACAGAATAGCACACTGACACTTTCCCTCACTGTCCTACTCTGTCCCTCCCTACAAACAAGATTTAGCACAGAATAGCACACTGATAATTTCTACGAGTGTCCTTCTCTGTCCCTAAACTCAAGGATTGAAAATATGGAACAGCAAAATTGGTTTAGAACAGAATAGCACACTGTCAGTTTCACTCACTGTACCTCTCTGTCCCTCAACTCAAGGATTGAAAATATGGAACAGCAAAATTGGTTTAGAACAGAATAGCACACTGTCAGTTTCACTCACTGTACCTCTCTGTCCCTCAACTCAAGGATTGAAAATATGGTTCAGCAAAATAGTTTTAGAACAGAATAGCACACTGACACTTTCCCTCACTGTCCTACTCTGTCCCTCCCTACAAACAAGATTTAGCACAGAATAGCACACTGATAATTTCTACGAGTGTCCTTCTCTGTCCCTAAACTCAAGGATTGAAAATATGGAACAGCAAAATTGGTTTAGAACAGAATAGCACACTGTCAGTTTCACTGACTGTACCTCTCTGTCCCTCAACTCAAGGATTGAAAATATGGAACAGCAAAATTGGTTTAGAACAGAATAGCACACTGTCAGTTTCACTCACTGTACCTCTCTGTCCCTCAACTCAAGGATTGAAAATATGGTTCAGCAAAATAGTTTTAGAACAGAATAGCACACTGACCCTTTCCCTCACTGTCCTACTCTGTCCCTCCCTACAAACAAGATTTAGCACAGAATAGCACACTGATAATTTCTACGAGTGTCCTTCTCTGTCCCTAAACTCAAGGATTGAAAATATGGAACAGCAAAATTGGTTTAGAACAGAATAGCACACTGTCAGTTTCACTGACTGTACCTCTCTGTCCCTCAACTCAAGGATTGAAAATATGGAACAGCAAAATTGGTTTAGAACAGAATAGCACACTGTCAGTTTCACTCACTGTACCTCTCTGTCCCTCAACTCAAGGATTGAAAATATGGAACAGCAAAATTGGTTTAGAACAGAATAGCACACTGTCAGTTTCACTCACTGTACCTCTCTGTCCCTCAACTCAAGGATTGAAAATATGGTTCAGCAAAATAGTTTTAGAACAGAATAGCACACTGACACTTTCCCTCACTGTCCTACTCTGTCCCTCCCTACAAACAAGATTTAGCACAGAATAGCACACTGATAATTTCTACGAGTGTCCTTCTCTGTCCCTAAACTCAAGGATTGAAAATATGGAACAGCAAAATTGGTTTAGAACAGAATAGCACACTGTCAGTTTCACTCACTGTACATCTCTGTCCCTCAACTCAAGGATTGAAAATATGGAACAGCAAAATTGGTTTAGAACAGAATAGCACACTGTCAGTTTCACTCACTGTACCTCTCTGTCCCTCAACTCAAGGATTGAAAATATGGTTCAGCAAAATAGTTTTAGAACAGAATAGCACACTGACCCTTTCCCTCACTGTCCTACTCTGTCCCTCCCTACAAACAAGATTTAGCACAGAATAGCACACTGATAATTTCTACGAGTGTCCTTCTCTGTCCCTAAACTCAAGGATTGAAAATATGGAACAGCAAAATTGGTTTAGAACAGAATAGCACACTGTCAGTTTCACTCACTGTACCTCTCTGTCCCTCAACTCAAGGATTGAAAATATGGAACAGCAAAATTGGTTTAGAACAGAATAGCACACTGTCAGTTTCACTCACTGTACCTCTCTGTCCCTCAACTCAAGGATTGAAAATATGGTTCAGCAAAATAGTTTTAGAACAGAATAGCACACTGACACTTTCCCTCACTGTCCTACTCTGTCCCTCCCTACAAACAAGATTTAGCACAGAATAGCACACTGATAATTTCTACGAGTGTCCTTCTCTGTCCCTAAACTCAAGGATTGAAAATATGGAACAGCAAAATTGGTTTAGAACAGAATAGCACACTGTCAGTTTCACTCACTGTACCTCTCTGTCCCTCAACTCAAGGATTGAAAATATGGTTCAGCAAAATAGTTTTAGAACAGAATAGCACACTGACACTTTCCCTCACTGTCCTACTCTGTCCCTCCCTACAAACAAGATTTAGCACAGAATAGCACACTGATAATTTCTACGAGTGTCCTTCTCTGTCCCTAAACTCAAGGATTGGAAATATGGAACAGCAAAATTGGTTTAGAACAGAATAGCACACTTTCAGTTTCACTCACTGTACCTCTCTGTCCCTCAACTCAAGGATTGAAAATATGGAACAGCAAAATTGGTTTAGAACAGAATAGCACACTGTCAGTTTCACTCACTGTACCTCTCTGTCCCTCAACTCAAGGATTGAAAATATGGTTCAGCAAAATAGTTTTAGAACAGAATAGCACACTGACACTTTCCCTCACTGTCCTACTCTGTCCCTCCCTACAAACAAGATTTAGCACAGAATAGCACACTGATAATTTCTACGAGTGTCCTTCTCTGTCCCTAAACTCAAGGATTGAAAATATGGAACAGCAAAATTGGTTTAGAACAGAATAGCACACTGTCAGTTTCACTCACTGTACCTCTCTGTCCCTCAACTCAAGGATTGAAAATATGGAACAGCAAAATTGGTTTAGAACAGAATAGCACACTGTCAGTTTCACTCACTGTACCTCTCTGTCCCTCAACTCAAGGATTGAAAATATGGTTCAGCAAAATAGTTTTAGAACAGAATAGCACACTGACACTTTCCCTCACTGTCCTACTCTGTCCCTCCCTACAAACAAGATTTAGCACAGAATAGCACACTGATAATTTCTACGAGTGTCCTTCTCTGTCCCTAAACTCAAGGATTGAAAATATGGAACAGCAAAATTGGTTTAGAACAGAATAGCACACTGTCAGTTTCACTCACTGTACCTCTCTGTCCCTCAACTCAAGGATTGAAAATATGGTTCAGCAAAATAGTTTTAGAACAGAATAGCACACTGACACTTTCCCTCACTGTCCTACTCTGTCCCTCCCTACAAACAAGATTTAGCACAGAATAGCACACTGATAATTTCTACGAGTGTTCTTCTCTGTCCCTAAACTCAAGGATTGAAAATATGGAACAGCAAAATTGGTTTAGAACAGAATAGCACACTTTCAGTTTCACTCACTGTACCTCTCTGTCCCTCAACTCAAGGATTGAAAATATGGAACAGCAAAATTGGTTTAGAACAGAATAGCACACTGTCAGTTTCACTCACTGTACCTCTCTGTCCCTCAACTCAAGGATTGAAAATATGGTTCAGCAAAATAGTTTTAGAACAGAATAGCACACTGACACTTTCCCTCACTGTCCTACTCTGTCCCTCCCTACAAACAAGATTTAGCACAGAATAGCACACTGATAATTTCTACGAGTGTCCTTCTCTGTCCCTAAACTCAAGGATTGAAAATATGGAACAGCAAAATTGGTTTAGAACAGAATAGCACACTGTCAGTTTCACTCACTGTACCTCTCTGTCCCTCAACTCAAGGATTGAAAATATGGAACAGCAAAATTGGTTTAGAACAGAATAGCACACTGTCAGTTTCACTCACTGTACCTCTCTGTCCCTCAACTCAAGGATTGAAAATATGGTTCAGCAAAATAGTTTTAGAACAGAATAGCACACTGACACTTTCCCTCACTGTCCTACTCTGTCCCTCCCTACAAACAAGATTTAGCACAGAATAGCACACTGATAATTTCTACGAGTGTCCTTCTCTGTCCCTAAACTCAAGGATTGAAAATATGGAACAGCAAAATTGGTTTAGAACAGAATAGCACACTGTCAGTTTCACTGACTGTACCTCTCTGTCCCTCAACTCAAGGATTGAAAATATGGAACAGCAAAATTGGTTTAGAACAGAATAGCACACTGTCAGTTTCACTCACTGTACCTCTCTGTCCCTCAACTCAAGGATTGAAAATATGGAACAGCAAAATTGGTTTAGAACAGAATAGCACACTGTCAGTTTCACTCACTGTACCTCTCTGTCCCTCAACTCAAGGATTGAAAATATGGTTCAGCAAAATAGTTTTAGAACAGAATAGCACACTGACACTTTCCCTCACTGTCCTACTCTGTCCCTCCCTACAAACAAGATTTAGCACAGAATAGCACACTGATAATTTCTACGAGTGTCCTTCTCTGTCCCTAAACTCAAGGATTGAAAATATGGAACAGCAAAATTGGTTTAGAACAGAATAGCACACTGTCAGTTTCACTGACTGTACCTCTCTGTCCCTCAACTCAAGGATTGAAAATATGGAACAGCAAAATTGGTTTAGAACAGAATAGCACACTGTCAGTTTCACTCACTGTACCTCTCTGTCCCTCAACTCAAGGATTGAAAATATGGAACAGCAAAATTGGTTTAGAACAGAATAGCACACTGTCAGTTTCACTCACTGTACCTCTCTGTCCCTCAACTCAAGGATTGAAAATATGGTTCAGCAAAATAGTTTTAGAACAGAATAGCACACTGACACTTTCCCTCACTGTCCTACTCTGTCCCTCCCTACAAACAAGATTTAGCACAGAATAGCACACTGATAATTTCTACGAGTGTCCTTCTCTGTCCCTAAACTCAAGGATTGAAAATATGGAACAGCAAAATTGGTTTAGAACAGAATAGCACACTGTCAGTTTCACTCACTGTACCTCTCTGTCCCTCAACTCAAGGATTGAAAATATGGAACAGCAAAATTGGTTTAGAACAGAATAGCACACTGTCCGTTTCACTCACTGTACCTCTCTGTCCCTCAACTCAAGGATTGAAAATATGGTTCAGCAAAATAGTTTTAGAACAGAATAGCACACTGACACTTTCCCTCACTGTCCTACTCTGTCCCTCCCTACAAACAAGATTTAGCACAGAATAGCACACTGATAATTTCTACGAATCTCCTTCTCTGTCCCTAAACTCAAGGATTGAAAATATGGAACAGCAAAATTGGTTTAGAACAGAATAGCACACTGTCAGTTTCACTCACTGTACCTCTCTGTCCCTCAACTCAAGAATTGAAAATATGGAACAGCAAAATTGGTTTAGAACAGAATAGCACACTGTCAGTTTCACTCACTGTACCTCTCTGTCCCTCAACTCAAGGATTGAAAATATGGAACAGCAAAATTGGTTTAGAACAGAATAGCACACTGTCAGTTTCACTCACTGTACCTCTCTGTCCCTCAACTCAAGGATTGAAAATATGGTTCAGCAAAATAGTTTTAGAACAGAATAGCACACTGACACTTTCCCTCACTGTCCTACTCTGTCCCTCCCTACAAACAAGATTTAGCACAGAATAGCACACTGATAATTTCTACGAGTGTCCTTCTCTGTCCCTCAACTCAAGGATTGAAAATATGGAACAGCAAAATTGGTTTAGAACAGAATAGCACACTGTCAGTTTCACTCACTGTACCTCTCTGTCCCTCAACTCAAGGATTGAAAATATGGAACAGCAAAATTGGTTTAGAACAGAATAGCACACTGTCAGTTTCACTCACTGTACCTCTCTGTCCCTCAACTCAAGGATTGAAAATATGGTTCAGCAAAATAGTTTTAGAACAGAATAGCACACTGACACTTTCCCTCACTGTCCTACTCTGTCCCTCCCTACAAACAAGATTTAGCACAGAATAGCACACTGATAATTTCTACGAGTGTCCTTCTCTGTCCCTAAACTCAAGGATTGAAAATATGGAACAGCAAAATTGGTTTAGAACAGAATAGCACACTGTCAGTTTCACTCACTGTACCTCTCTGTCCCTCAACTCAAGGATTGAAAATATGGTTCAGCAAAATAGTTTTAGAACAGAATAGCACACTGACACTTTCCCTCACTGTACCTCTCTGTCCCTAAACTCAAGGATTGAAAATATGGTTCAGCAAAATAGTTTTAGAACAGAATAGCACACTGACACTCTCCCTCACTGTACCTCTCTGTCCCTACAAACAAGGATTAGCACAGAATAGCACACTGTCACTGACACTCTCCCTACCTATCCTTATTTGTCCCTAAACACAAGGAATCCAGGAATAGTAAAGGAAAAATAATGACACTGTCCCTGCCTATGCTTCTCTTTCCCTCCTCCGGAACACACTACACAAGGCCGCCGCGCTGGCGGCCTTTTATAGTGTGGGGTGTGTACTAAACCCCATCAGCAATAATTGGCCACAGGCATCCTGCCTGTGGCCAATCATTGCTCTCCTCGCTGCCGGCGCTGTGATTGGCCAAGCATGCGGGGTCACAGTGCATGCTTGGCCAATCACAGCGCCTGGATGACACTGCGATGGCGTAGTGCATTGTGGGCCGTTCGCGTCACTCGAATTTGGTGCGAACGGCCCAAATCGTTCGATCTTCGTCGAACGATCGAACAGCCGATGTTCGAGTCGAACGTATGTTCGACTCGAACACGAAGCTCATCCCTAGTGGACGCCTGTATCCATGAATGAGCCCCTTAAGATCTCTGTCAGAGATCCACCAGAGTTGGGGACTTTTTGCCTGAATATCCTGCTCTGAAGGTTTTGGAGGATCAAGAAAGATAAAGCGTGTGTTTGCTGAAAAACCGTCAGAAGTGATCAATTTTGTTTTTTCCATGAACTTTCAATATCTGAACTGTTTTTGCAAAAATTAAATCACCCTTAGGGGATTATATATTTACTTTGTATAGTTTATATATACTCTTTGTATTTGTCTCATGCACACTTTTTTCCTTTTTTTCACCTTGCATTCATTATGGTATACTAATAGGACAATTTTTATTGTCCCTTTCTGTATGAGTTTTTTCTCATACATATTTTCATTTATATGGTTTAGCACTGTGCTGGCTCATTTAATAGGTTGCGCATTGATAAATATCACTTTTGCACATACGTTTTACAGCTGATATTCCAGCTGTTTTTTTTGTTTGCAGCACCTGTCACTATTTTTATTCAATATCTATTTTAGTTTGTCAATAATTCCAATTGGATAGGTTAGCGCGGATTAATCACCCCTTTTTACCAAATATTGCACAGTAAATGGTCTGGAAAAAGTCCACAAATCCTTATGTCAGGGAAACATTGAGTGCAGCACCACAGTGACTACTCCAATCTTAATGTGAGGTATCCACCACCAATTAGGTTAGCAGCTTACCAGAAGGCAAGCGGTTTGGGACATCTGACTGTAACCCAGCCGCGGCCTTTGAGACTGTAACATTAGTCCTCCCTTAATCAGCAGGCGAACCCCACTCGGGTTGACCCCACACACATCCAGAGCGAGAGCCCCCAAACATAAAATAGACAAAAAGGGCAGACCAATAGCGTAACTCCGTTTAGCAAAAATTTAATAAAAAAAAGTAAGTTCTACTTACACATTAGAACGATAAAAACAGCATAGAACAGTATAATTGCCGGCCGGCATACCAGAAGCCTCACTCCTCGGGCGTGGTGACGTCACTGAGCGTTTCGTCATCACGTAGACGTTTTCATCAGGAGTGGGCGCTGCAGAGACGCATCACGCTTAAAAAGGCCGGACCCCATTGTGAAATACACGGAACGGCCATCTTTATTGTGGGCAAATTTGCCCTTACTAATAGAATACCTATACTCTCGCCACTTCATAAGCCGAAGCAAGACGAAGGAACTAGTTGAATAGATCTAGTGGGCCCCATCTTAATGAAATCGCAGGCTCAGCCTGCAGGCAGAAGATACGGCTTTCCCACCCAGGGGAAATATAAAAATAGTTAATCTTGATGGAATTTCACATATACCGGAAATGAGTGAACCCCACAGATACATAGTGAGATTAGAAGTGCTCTTTAATTAAATATATAGAGGTCACATAAAAGTGTCCGCTATATAAACAAGTTCATCTCTATTGAGAATAAAAGAGAGTGACCTCTAGCGGAAAAAACGAAAATAGCATTAAAGCTAATTTTCTTGGATCCAATATCAACTCCTGTGACACACCAACCAAAATAGAAATTGAAAATAAAATTAAAAATACCCATGAACCCAACATAGTTAATTAATTAATTGAATAAATAATTATATGTGTTATGTGATAATGATTACGTGAGTAAAATATACTACGTGAAAATATACATATGTGAGTATTTGATTAATTTATACACTAAAGTTGATGTGTTAAAAGAAAGGTGAGGGGGGAACCCCTTCCATAACCGACCCTCATCCGTGCATCACACACCGGTTTTACATAAACGATAATACTAAGCATTATTTATGAACGCATTCACATTGGTATCTATATTCAACCCATAGGGTGAGTAAGTCTTCAAACGATGGATCCAGGCCATTTCTAGCCTAGAAATTTCCCGAACTAAATTGCTCCCCCTCCAGTTCGGTTTAAATTTGTCAATACCCAAGAAAAGGGTATTTGAAGGGTCTTTATCATGTTTGAGCAGGTAGTGCTTCGACACGGAGTGGTTCTTAAAACCTGTCAAAATATTTGTGTTCATTGAGTCGTACCTGAAGTGAGCGTTTGGTCCATCCCACATACTGCAGGCCACAAGGGCACTGCAGCAGGTACACAACTCCAGTGGAAGCACATGTGATACAGGGTTTAATAACATGTCGTAACCCTGTAGCAGTAGATGTAAAGGTGGTCGTTCGTCTATCATGATTTGAGTTTAAAGAGCACACTCTGCATCTCCTGCATTTATAATACCCTGTGAGTTGTTAAAAAAAAACTCCCAGTACTGGGGGGTTCACAACTCCAGGGGCTATGCGATTTTTCAGAGATTGAACCCCTCTGAAAATCACCCTCGGCCTGTCAGTGAGTACATCTTTCAACACACTATCATTAGCCACAATGTGCCAATGTTTCCCAACCAGCTGTTTTATAGCCCTATGCTGGATGGAATAGGTTGTAATGAAAGGTACCCCAAGTGGGAATTGGCCACCCTCTCTTGGTTCACGTTCCACCAGAAGATCTTCTCTTCTAGTGTTTTTAACTAAATCCAAAGCCTCCTGCAGTACATTCACCATATAACCTTTTTTCAGGAAACGGCCTGTCAAAACCTCGGCTTGTTTTAAAAATTCCTGGTCATCAGAGCAATTCCTCCGCAGCCTCAAGTATTGGCTCTTTGGTACTGCTCTGAGCCATGATGCATGGTGGCAACTCCCGATAGGGATAAAATAATTCCTGTCGGTTTCCTCGAATGGTGAAGTTACAAACTGGTCACCTCTTATGGAAATCCGTAAATCCAGGTACTGGACTTCAGTTTGGCTAGCCACATATTTCAACTCTATGTTCCTCTGGTTGTTATTCAAAGTGGACATAAACTCAATCAAATCCCGGTGTGGTCCATCCCATAGAAGGAGGATGTCATCAATATACCTAGCCCAGAAGACCACCTGAGGTATGTCCCTGGTATAGATGACATCCTCCTCCCATCTGGCCATAAAAAGATTGGCCAGGCTCGGGGCATACTTTGCTCCCATGGCAACTCCAGTGACCTGCCGATAGAAGTTGCCATTGAACCAAAAGTAATTAGAGGCAGCAGCAAAACCCAAGAGGGCCATCAGGAACTCAATTTGCCGAGATGGAAGTCCCGAGTCCCTTTCCAGATAAAATCGTACCGCCTCAAACCACAACTCGTGGGGGATGATGGTATATAGGGACGTTACGTCCACTGTTACCATCCACATACCCTCCCTAGGTGAAATTCCTGCCAGGAGATTCATTATATGCCTAGAATCCTTGGCATATGATGGTGTATTCCGCACCAAAGGCTGCAAGAAGAAATCGATGTATCTGCCCACCCGGGACGTGATTGAATCGATCCCACTAACTATGGGACATCCCGGCGGGCAGACTGGATCTTTGTGCAATTTTGGCAGATAGTAGATGGTAGGTGTACGGGGGACCTTCGGAATCAAAAACAACCTCTCCTTGGGGGTAAGAATCCCTTCATAGAAACCCCTAGCCACCAGTAATTCCAAATCCCTGACATATTTTACTTTTGGATCTGAGGGTAACAAAGTATAAGTATTGGTGTCATCCACTATTCTATGCATCTCGGTCAAATAGTCTTTTTTGTCTAGAATAACAATCCCTCCCCCCTTATCGACCGGTTTAATAACCAGTTCTTTATTAGAACAGAGAGAATCCAATCCCTGTTGCAGTGACTTGTTTAGCCTCGCCTTTTTAACTTCTATTGCCTCTAAGTCCCTCAGTAGGACATCCCTGAAAATTTTAAGGGAGGGTGCCAAAACCCCAGAGGGGTTAAATAAGGAGGCATTAGACAACCCTGAGTGAACATAATCATCTGATGCAACCCGATCGGTATTTACAATACCTGCCATATATCTCTTAATATTTAATTTCCTAATAAACCTATGGATATCCATATACTGTAGGTGTGGAATTTTGTCTCAACTTTTGGGTGGCGCAAATTTAAGGCCTTGATTAGGGTTGAGCGAACCCGAACTGTAAAGTTCGGGTCCGTACCGAACTTTAGCTTTTTCCCGAACCCGGACTTTGCGCGAAAGTCCGGGTTCGGGTTCGGCAATCTAATGGCGCAGTTAGAAATGCTTCAGGGGCCAGCCAATCACCTTTTGATTAGCTGGTGTGCCCTTAGAAGCCATCATAGCCATGCCTACTAATGGCATGGCTGTGATTGGCCAGTGCAACATGTGACCCAGCTTCTATATAAGCTAGAGGCACACAGCACACACGTCACTATGATTTAGACAGGACAGGGAGAGGATCTTGTCTGCTGCTGTTGCTTATAGGGAGAGATTGAAAAATACATGACTTAGTCCTGATTCTGGAATCCGAGGGAAAAGATAGAGAGACAGTGTAGTGTAGGGCCAGGTTCCTGTTGGTGCTTTCAGGGAGAGAGATATATTATATAGGAATAGGAGCCCAGATTCAGAGATATAACTCAGCGATCTGCATAGGTTTACCTGTTTGTGTTGCAGTGCAGTCTTTTTACACTGCCATGAGCCCAGTGTCAGAGAAAATCTACCTTTTATCTGCAAGCTCAGTGCACCAGCACTGCATATATTACGTTGAGAGATACACCGTTTCCATACTGTGGGTGTATTCTGCTCTTGAAAAAAGATCCATTTAGGGCAAAAAAAAGGCACTTTATTGTGCTCTTTTCCAAAAGACCCATTAAGGGCAAAAAAAAAAAAAAAATTTGCATTTTATTTTGCTCGTGCATTTTAATGTACGCCTGCAAAAAGACCCATTTAGGGCCACAAAAAATATTTTGCAGTGTGTTATACATATGTGGAGGCGTGTGAAATAAACCATTTCTATATAGTTTTCTTCTACTGTGCTATACTAAAAAAAAAAAAAAAATTGCAATAGCATTTTCTGTAGTTCTGTAGCTGTGCGATTCAGCGGTTACGTACTGTGGGTGTATTGTGGTCTTCCAAAAAACGCCATTTAGGGCCACAAAAAATATTTTGCAGTGTGTTATACATATGTGGAGGTGTGTGAAATAAACAATTTCTATATAGTTTTCTTCTACTGTGCTATACAAAAAAAAATAAAAAAATTTTGAATAGCATTTTCTGCAGTTCTGTAGCTGTGCGATTCAGCGGTTACGTACTGTGGGTGTATTGTGGTCTTCCAAAAAACGCCATTTAGGGCCACAAAAAATATTTTGCAGTGTTATACATATGTGGAGGTGTGTGAAATAAACAATTTCTATATATTTTTCTTCTACTGTGCTATACTAAAAGGCACACCGCACTACCAGCCAGTACCCTCCTATATAAAGAGGTTGAGCGGTGTACTTGACGGGCCGTGTCCACAGCCGGAGTCAAAACTCCTCCAGAGGATGATTCTCACCTCTACTGTAGGTAGAGGCAAGTCCTTTAATTCCCAGTAAAGTCAATGTCCACACCAGCTGAAATTACAACTCTTATTCTCTCATGGCAAAATAAACTCTACTCGGATAGAAAAGGTTAGAGCAAAGAAACAGGACAGCTTTAGGTGTGGAGGAGGTCCAGGCACAAACGTAGCACATTCACTTCACTGCTTAGGTTTCTCAAACCGTTTTAGGTGCACGGTCTCTGCCACAGACCTTGAGGTTGGTCTCTGCCACAGACCGGGTGTACAAGGCCCCTGCCACGGACCTGGAGAACTTTGGTCTCTGCCACAGACCAGGGTGTATAAGGCCCCTGCCACGGGACGGGTGAATAAGGCCTCTGATACAGTCAAGATGACCTTGAGCTTCTCCTTCTACGAACCTAGCCCATATCAAGGGGAAGACATCTCTCCAGGGAGTCAACAGACCCTTCCTTCACCGTGACTCCTGCATCGGTCCATCAGAATGATCCTCCCTTCCCTGGAACATGGTCCCCTACACGAGGCGGCACCCTAAGACTCCTTGACCCTTAGCGGACTCCAGACGAAGGCTCTGGACTCCAGGCTTTACTCCCGCACCTAGGCCTCCATACCCAGGGCAGCAGGAACTCCAGGATAGTACCTCACCCCGGGCTAAAGGTACCCGAGATGGAACAGGAACACATGCACCCAGGCCAAAGGCACCTGGGCGTGGACCCCACTGGACAGCAGCCCCCAGGTCAAAGGTCTGCCCCTTTTTATATGCTCTCCCGGCATGCACAGCAGGTTCCCCGCCCCGCTGTACTACTGCCAAGAGGGGACACAAAAGGCACAGCACTGTATCGGCGGTTCAACCCTAGCCTACCATGGCAGCGCCACCTGTAGGCCGCAGGGAACTGCACACCAATACTGTCCCCCGAGGACAAAATGGTCCATGAATCCTACAGAATTAATGTGTTTGAGCCTATTTACCACTCAAACACTTCCCTTAAATTTAGCACCCCGCTACATTTTTATTTCAAAGTATTTTATTTTCCCACTAGCTTATCCATTAAATTGAATAATTTATTCCAGAAAGGGTGTATTCTGGGGCATTCCCACCATATGTGTGGCATTGTGCCATTGAGTTTCTGAGGTTCTTAATGACTTCCCGTACCTCTTCTGCTGAAAAGGGGGCCTCCAGCATATTTTTAATTTTTTTAATTTTTTTAATGTTATTTTAAGTTATTTCCCTATCCACATTTGTTTGCAGAGCACTTGCCATGCTCTTAACAACATTTTGCTGCCATTTGCAGCCCTCTAGCCCTTTCCATTACTTTTTTAGAGCCTTTTTAGTCCTTAGAAGTCCGGGTCCCCATTGACTTAAATGGGGTTCGGGTTCGGGTTCGGGTTAAAGTTCGGTCCCGAACCGGAACTTTTTTCCGAAGTTCGGCCTAACCCGTTGAACCCGAACATCCAGGTGTCCGCTCAACTCTAGCCTTGATCCAAAAGAAGTTTCTCAGGTTCTGTCAACACCTGCTTACTTAAATTAAAAATACCCCGACCCGGTACACTTTGGGTCATTTTTGTTGTTCTCGACCGCCTCCCCCCTCTGGTTCCTCTCCTCTTTCTCCTAACCGCTTTATTCCTTGTGTGGGTTTGTGAAAACCCCAATTATTGTGCACATTTTGCCCCCCTGTTCCTCTGGGGAGAGGTGGTGGTCCGGACTGGGACTGATGGAACACTGGACTATGACTCAGTCCATCATAAGATGGAAAATACTGTGAGCCATTGAAACCATAGTCCATATCCGAGGCCTCCATATCCTTCAGAGGGAAGAAGGAGTTCTGGACAGGAACACTATAATCCCATCCCGAGGCTCCCTCCCCTTGGAGGTAGGAGGGGGATTGATGGCCAAAATCCCCCCCCCCCCCAGGGGCTCGCCTCCATCCTTCCACCTGGTTGGCATAGGGGCCTACTTCTCTTTGGTTCCCATGACCCCAACCTCTCCCTCTGGGGTTTTTTCCCCTTGGCCTCATGGGAGGGTCATGATAATACGGCGAAGGGCCATTGAAGGTGCCTCCTGCTGGCCCTGATCTAGAGAGCCAGGGGTGGCCACCCTGATTAGATGGTAGTGAGCCACCTCTGGACCCACTCATACCTCGTCTCGGGGACTGGTAGGGGTGGTAGCCCGTAGTTCTATTTGGTGGACCTCTTCTGGGGCCCACAAAGGGTACCGGGGCCTGGCTTTTGATAGTTGGACCCGATACTATCGGACCCAAAACCTCCATTTCCCCGCTACTCCTCATGGCTTCCTCCTCCAATAGTTTTTTCTGCCAGTTAAAAACTATATTGCCATGGTAATCCGCAAGGTCCCTATTATACTTTTTCTTTTTCTTAATACGTTGGTCCTTATCCTCTTTTTCAAGAGTCTTAAGTAGACCTTGGGATTTAACCCTATATTCCTCACTCTCTGTAACTGGATTCAATTTGTCTCTGATGAGTTTAATCTCCTCATCTAATTTAACCAGCTTAGCTGCCTTCCTTTCAACCAAAAATCGGAGGAAGGACAGCCCAGCCTGATTAAAATATTTGAACCAGTTCTCTAAATCAGTATCGCCTTTTTGAGGGGCTACATCCCAGCGGAGACTTCTGGGAACCATGGTTTGCTTGATGTAGGTCTCCAGGTAGGCAATATCCCATTTCCCATTGATATACCCCCTTGGTTGTTAGTCTAAGGGTTTCATTCATGTGAGGTTGAGGGATGAGAAATCCCCACCGTTAAGTTGTGCTTTTACCGCCCACCAGCCACTTCCCCTTTGGCTGCAGAGGCAATGGCCTTGGGTGTACACTTGCTGCAGTAGCGATTGTTTGCTATGATTTCTGCTGTGGTGGCAAAGCAATCATGTTATTTTTGGCAGGCTTAATGCATGCAGAACACATCCCAAGTGAATGGGGACGATCTGCAAATGCAGACAATGTACACAGTCGCAGCATGCCATTGCAGGGTTCAAGAGTTTAAAGCAAGGAAATAATTCCTCCATGAAAAGGTCTCAGATTCCCTAGCAATCAGTGCATCTGGGTTGAATAACCCAGACGCCCCCCCCCCCCCCCAAATTGAAATGCCCACTACACATAGAACCAGAAAAATTAGGAATTATTTTAATTTTTCTGGTTCTATGTGTAGTGGGCATTTCAATTTGGGGGGGGGGGGGGGGGCGTCTGGGTTATTCAACCCAGATGCACTGATTGCTAGGGAATCTGAGACCTTTTCATGGTTCTTGGAGGACTCTGGTGGTGTGAGGTTCCCTGCGGCCTGCAGGTGGCATTGTCGCCCTGGGCCGGAGTTGAACCCGCACCGCAAGACTGCTTCCTTTTTTGTCCTTTACTGGCGCTGGTACAGCGGGGCGGGGAACCCGCTGTGACGCAAAGGGAGAGGGTATAAAAGGGGCGGACGCACTGACCACGGGGTCTTGTTCGGGGTTCAGAGTCTGAGGACGTGGCCGCACCCAAGCACCTTCAGCCTGGGTGCTGGCGTTCCAGAGTTCCGGGCCCAGGTGCCCTTGACCTGGCCGGCGCGAGAGATGGAGTCCATCCCAGGCACCTTAAGCCTGGGGTGAGGTACTATGGCCAAGGCCTGGGGCCCTGTAACTTCGACTGGGTTCTGCGAGGGTGGAGGAGTCCGAGGGGCCCTAAGGTGTTGGGACCTGTATCTGAGGTGAGGACGCCGGGGAGTGTAACCCTTCCGAACAGTCCGGTACCGCATTAACCCGGTGATGGCGGGGCCTCTGGTAACTCTCTTGGAGGGATGTCTTCCCCCTGACAGGGGCTGCAACGTAGCGAAGGTAACTCCAGTTCCTGTTCATTAGTCGCTGGAAGAGACTCTGAAGCCAAAAAGTACATTTTACAGCCACTGAGCTTAGCAACCGTTGGTGAAACCTCAACGGTTTAGTTTTCTTTGAGGATTGTGCCTTGACCTACTCCCCACCAATACCGAACTATTCTATGGGTCTCAAACTGTCTGCTCGCAAAGGACTATTTGTTTGCCGTTATGGAATAAATAAGTGTTGGACCCTTTCAGTGTGTGGTACTTCAATTACTGGGAGCAAAGGGGGTTATCAGCAGAACAGACTTGGCTCTGAGCGTATACACAGCCAGAAGGTAATCTGGTGCTGGCCTTCACCTCTACATGCTGTAATCTAGAGGACATGGGCCATGGCGCACCTCGCTCTCCCCTCCAAGGTACCCCTAGATCGGAGCCAGAGTAACCGATAAAGAAGAGAGAGAGGGTGAGGCCGCTACATATGCTTTCAGAAAATGTAGGTTTAGGGGGCATCTTTTTACAAATTCTGAAAGCTGCAAGTGAAAAATGAAAACCCCTATGTATAGAGAAATTTGGTTATTTACAGTCTTGTGTACCTTCCATTTTCACAAAAAAGCACAATTTAAAATGTACAAATCTTTATGAACAAAATACAGGTTTGGCTTTTATATTTAGTAGGAATTTAGCAGGACTTTTGTAAAATTTGATGTGTTTATATCTGCTAATATTGAAAATATTGTTTTGATAATCATTTGTGCAAATATTGCGGGGCCTAATAAATCAGTAGCACCTTCTTTTCATTCTACTGGCTGTGTGCTTTCAGAAAATGTATGATTTGAGGGCAGGGCAGTCTTTAATATTGATTGGACCCTGGGCAAACAATTTCGCTCTCTATTTGCTCTGAGACATACAATAAATAGCAGCTAGACTCAAAATCAGTTTACTGAATCAGATCAGGCAGTGATTGCGATTGGTTGCCAGATGTTAGTGTATCATTACTGCTTACTGACTGGTTGTTGGAGGTTACAGCACACATTACAGCTCACTGGTTAGTTGCTAGAGGTTACAGCACATGATTTCTGCTTGTTGATTGGTTGCTAGAGGTTACTGTACATCAATATTGATCACTGGTTGATAGAGGTTACAGCACATCATCTCCTCACTGCCTGCACACCATGGACTGGGGAGGTGAGGGGACCCATCAATAGACAGAAAATTCCGAGGGATCCTAGAACTCTTGGGATCAGTGGCAGTACGGGGGGGAGGGTGTGATCAATGGCAATGCTGATTTTTTTTTTACCAACTATGAATATAAAGAGGAGTTTCAACACTGACCACCAATGTAATAGGGGTTTACACTGACCACTAATGTAATGCAAGCATTTACAGTAACCACCAATGTAAGGAGGGATTTACACTGACCACCAATGTAATAAGGGTTTAAACGACAAGGAATGTAATAGAAGTGTAGCGGGTATGCACTTTCCCTATATGTTTAAAACTGGCAGAGACACCAGTAATGTGCAGTTCCCTGCAGCCCAGCGGGTGGCGCTGTCGTCTTGGGCTGGGGTTGAACCATTGCTGTGAGCCCGTACCTCTTTTTGGCCTCTCTCGGCAGTGGTACGGCGTGGCGGGGAACCCGCCGTGCTTGCTGGGAGAGGGGATAAAGGGGGCGGACATCTTTGTCACGGGGTCGAGTCCCGGGCACCTTCAGCCTGAGGGCGGTGGTTCGTGTCGGGGCCCTAGGGGGCGCCAGGAGGTCGTGTTCCATCCCAAGCACCTTTAGCCTGGGGTGGGGTGCTCGGATGGAGGTCTGGAGCCCGGTGTCGTTTGCTGGGTTCTGCGAGGGAAGGATTTCCTAGGGGACCCTGGGAGAGGGTACCCGAATCCAGTGGCGTAAGGGACCGGAGGAGGTACTCGCCTGAAGACCTGGTGCAGCATATTGCCAGTGACGGGTGAGCCTCCGGAGACCGCCCGGAGGGATATTCTCCTCGCCAAGGGACCGCAATACACTTTCAGGAAAGAAAGTGGAAGAGTTAATTGTGTCTGGGCCTACTCACATCCACACCCCCCCCCCTGTCTGTCCTGTTCGTTGAGGGAGTCCAACTGATTGTATTTTGCTAAGAAGAATAAAGGAGTGTTGGACTTTTATGGGTGTGGGGCTCATTTTCTGGCAGACACTGATCCAAAGCAGTTGGATGCTCCAAGAGCAGAACACCGACCCGAAGGTAGATAAACTTTGCTTACACCTCACAACCACAAAGTAGGTGAAGGCTTGGCGTGGTGACCCTGCACTCTCTCAACCAAGGTAGCTCTAGACAAAAGCCAGAGACAGATGAACTGATATCAGGGAGAGAGAGTGGAGGCCGCTACAGAAGCATTCACAGTAACCACCAATGTAATAAGGGATTTACACTGACCACTAATGTAAGGGGGACCTTTACACTGGCCACTAGTGTAAATGAAAGGATTGTACACCAAGCCCCAATGTAATGAGAAGGTTTACACTGACCACCAATGTGACTGCGACATTTAGACTGCGTTCACATTTGTGTGTCGAACGCATGCAAAATCACTTTCCTGACAGCAAAGTGTTCCTTTAGCAGATACACAGCAGTGCCATCAATTGTTAATGACACCCTCACGCATCTGACGTGCTGTGGAACTGTGTGATTTTGAAAAGGCGTTAGGGACTTTCTTCTGCATTTCTAGCGCATAGAGCAGCCCATTGAAATGAATGGGCTGCCCTACATGTGACCTACATCTTAATCCACCCTGTCAGTACACCTTTGCATCCTAAAACCCATGCTAACCTCTGCACCCCAAACCTCCCCCATCCTCTCCACTTCAACCCTCCACCCCTTTAACTCTACCTGCCTCCTCTGCTCATCTTTGCACCCACCTTCCTTATCTCTACACATCCCTCCTTGCTCACCTAAAACTGTAATTCCCTCTCTGCCTACCTCTGCACACCCCACACTTCACGGCCCCTAGGGCTGCTCTGTCTTCTGTCTGGCCAGGGGAGGGGGTGGGATAGAGCCGGGAGCGCAGCGCTGGTGGGCTACGCTGGTGGGCTACACTGGTGGACGCTGAGGGGCTGCGCTGATGAGGTGGCACGGATGGACACTGGTGGGCTGCGCTTTTGAGGTGGCACGGATGGACACTGGTGGGCTGCGCTGATGAGGTGGCACGGATGGACACTGGTGGGCTGCATTTAAATGGGGGGGGGGGATACGGCGCCGGCGCAAAATGCCAGTTCCCTGAAATTAGTTTTTGCAGGTTGGGATGTCTGGTACTGTTTATGCTTATATTTACAGTTGCATTCATTTTATGTGCATATAAAATTGGAATTCAGCTTAAATCCTATATTAAATGTGGGGGGCCATAGAGTTTGGGACTTTCCAGAGGTATGGGTCAACTTATCACCTCACATCCCTAAATTCATGTATTGTAAAAAGGGGGGGGGGGGGAGGGGGAAGGAGCGGGACTTTGTGTGAAACATGTGCGGGAAAGATTTTATAAATTGGTTGGGGGAAATGAATATGGCTAGAATACATTTAAAAGTTAATAATTCATTACTTTCAAATAATGCACCGTCCATGACTATATTGCATTATTAAAGGATACATAGTATATGTTTTTTTACAACTTTGTTAGAAAATAATAATAAGCCAAGGACCCAGGTATACAGACAAAAAATGCACTGAATGAATTGTAAAGATACATAATTGTTGAGGCATGAAGCTGTTGGCTCTACGCGTTTCACGACTTTGATCGCTCTTCAGGAGCACGCATGCAGTTTATCAGCTTAAATCCTATGTCTGACAAAGCTAAAGAGATTTTTTATTGCTCAAGTGATTAGTAAAACAAGACAAAATCTATCCATGTAAAGAGATGCTAATTTACAAGCATTGCATACCTTGCCAACAAACAAAACAAAGGAAACTTTTCAGGGTAAAACAATGAACTGTTCGAAATTGATAATAACATTTCTGCATTTAGAAAAATAAAAAAAATCTTTTGTGGAAGCCAGCACGAGTTAGTTTGACCTGCAATGTGGCTACATACACATTGGACGGTAATATAAACTAAAACACACAGGCGGCTCTGATAAACCACCTTGCACAGCTGTTGATATCTCCAGAATAATAGTTATTTCTACTATGGAATAAAAAAAAGATAATTCTATTAACAAAAGAAATAGAAGAATCTTACAGATATCACTTCTAGCCTTTCACTCCCATTTGTACTCCCCCCCCCCCCCATCTTCATTCTGGGCTAGCCAATTAGACTTTAAGAGAACAAAATAGAATTTGTAAAAATGTATGCTGAAAACGTCTATAAAATTTACATCCATAGACTGGTCTGCTGGGCCACCACACACACACACACACACACAGAGATCTCCGTCTGACAGATCTGTTAGCTTACAATCTGCCAACACACAGTGCAATTGCATATTGATTGGCACGTAACTTAGACAGAGTACTTAGGCACTAAAATACTACAATCTCTCCAGAGATACGAGTCCTAGCTTAGGACACAGAAGTTACTTATTAATTTTATCATTTAATATCCCAAAAGTGGGCAGTGCATAAAAGATATACAAAGAAAAAGGAGTTGCCAAAAAAGATGCAAAAAATACAGACACACAATTGACAATTGGCTATGAAAATAAAAAGGGGTAAAAACAGAGAAACTTTACCAAAGTCTATCCTTTAGTAGAAGCATACGGGAACATGTGGAAACTCCCCAGTTTCGAACTGGCTTTGTGGAAGCACATGAAAGACTTATTGTGAAATGAAGCCCTCCAGCAGTGCACTGTCACGGATGCAGAGCAGTGTTGCAAACCTACCAGATTGAAATTTACCGACGCAATACCCAAAATGTACTGGCTCAGCTAAGTTTTTACTGGCATTTCCAAAAATTAGTTTTAAGTGCAAATTTCAGGATTTAGGCTACAAACAAATGCAATTAGCAATGTGATTTAAAGGAGTAGTAAAGTTACATGTTTTTTCACCTTAATGCATCCTATGCATTAAGGTGAAAAAACATTCGACAATACCGCCCCCCCCCGAGCCCCCGTTTTTCTTACCTGGCCCCTCGAAAGTCCCATGCTCGTCCCCGTCATCCTCTTCGTTTTTCTGCCTGGCCGCCGATTGGCTACACTGGATAGATTGAAAGCAGCGCAGCCATTGGCTGGCGCTGCTGTCAATCACATCCAATGACGCGGCACGCCGGGGGGCGGGGCCGAGTGATACAGTCGGCGGCTATGGCCGCCGCTGTATCACGGGAGCGCGCCCGCAATCACTCCACACCATGCGAGCTCACTCGCATTAAGGTGTGGAGTCCTTGCGGGGAGGAGCCAAGACAGCCGCCGAGGGACCCCAGAAGACCAGGATCGGGGCCACTGTGTGCAAAACGAGCTGCACAGTGGAGGTAAGTATAACATGTTTGTTATTTTTAAGCAAAAAAAAAAAAAAAGCTTTAGTGCTCCTTTAAGGTAGATATTAGGGCAAAAAACATGTTTGTTTTATTTTCAATATAGTAAGTAACTCAGGGACAGTACTCAGGAGGGAAAGAACTGCAGTGTGCAGCAGCACAGACGATGATGACATCTCACCAACATGACACGTCCCCTCCTGAGTTACAGTGACAGTCTCCTTCCATGCCAGATGGTCCCTTCAGTCCACCCCAGTTCAAACAGCACTGACAGTCCCGCTCCACACCTGGCCTTGTTCCCATCCCGCACACGAGGCTCCAGCCGCCTTGCTCGGCTCCCTTGCACCATGACATCACACAACACACACAGGCACTGTCTACACCAGACCTGCCCCCGCCGCCAATACCCCAGCACACTGTAGCAGGAACTTGGATGTTTTAGCTGGCGAGCGTTTCAGCCATATCTGCAGTGGCGTCGGGAGGGGGGGGGGGCTGATGTAGGCTGGAGCCCCGAGTGGGTCCCCAAAAAGCCCCGGGTCTCGGGCATTCAGAACTCTATTAGGCCCAAGCGGGGACCAATCTGACTCTGAGCGTGGCCGAGTGACATAGCAGGGTCCCGCCTTCTGGAGCCTGCAGTGCCTATGATGGACGTCCCAATGGTCCAATGCCAGGACAGCGGCGCTGCAGGCTCCAGAAGGCTGTCTGTCTATTGTGATGGGCACGCCACACACTATGGCTGAGCTGCAGGAGGAGGTCACCTGAAGTCTGGTCAGGTAGGTCAGTGTGCATCAGGTAGGTCAGTGTGCGTCAGATAGGAGGAAAGACATATAGGGGAAGTCTGGAACTTTTCTCCTTGATACAGGGAAGCCTGGGTTCCTATTGAGTTCAGTGGGGTTTGGTAATGTATGCTGAACCTGCCTCAAACCGAACCCAGGTATGTTCGGTTCAGCTCTAGTAATGAGCAGTTCTATAGGCGTGCTCCCAGGATGTGCCAGGTGTGCCTGGGCACATCCTAATCGGTGTCACCCCATGCACATAATCACTGAGGACAATCCTTATCAGATAGCTTGAACTCCCCAAATACTGATTCCATCCACAGAAGTGCTTTAATTCTGAACATCAAGTTACAGCAGATGACAGGATACAACAGATGAATAGGTTGTGGCATTTGTGCGGTCTAAAGATGATACTGTCTGTAGCTTACTTATGCAGAATACATGTGCCCATGTTTCATGTGGCCTGTTGGCTTTCTCCATTACATAGAAAGTACAAAACTCAGGAAGAAGGGTGGAGCATTACATAGAAAGGAAGTGTCATAAATCAGAGACATAAAACATAGGTGCATTACCACAAAGGGTCACTAGATGGCAGCATGTGAACTAAACATAACGTCCATAGAAAATGGTTCAGAGAAACAATCTATATAACAAATTCTATGCCCATTGGGCGGCACAGACAGGGCCGGACTGGCCTACCGGGATACCGGGAGATTTCCTGGTAGGCTGCCTGTCCTGGGGCAGGTTTCATTTGTGGCTGCAGTGCTCCATGTCCCCTCTCTCCTGCTCCTGTGTGTCATGGAGCTGCCTGGCTGGATCTGTGTTTGGCGGTGACGCTGTAACACGGTCCCGCCCCCCTAGACCGGCTCGTGTGATAGTAGATAGAGTCAGCGTTCAGCCTATCACAGGAGCTGGTCTAGGGGGGCGTGACCACGTTACAGCGTCACCACTGAACACAGATCCAACCAGGCAGCTCCGTGATAAGCAGGAGAGAGGGGACAGGGAGCACTGCAGGAGATGCCCGCCGTACAGCCCGCAGTGTGCCTGGATAGGAGGATCGGCAGGGGGGCGCATATAGAGAAAATTATCTTTCTATATTCCTCTATACAGCCGCTGAATGCTTGCAGAAGGGGGGGGGAGTAGAATCAAGCATTCCGCGGCTGTATGGATGAATATAGAAAGCTAATTTCCTCTATATGCGCTCCCCTGCTTCTCCTCCTATCCAACTTCTTTTGCTGGCCCCCCCAGTTCTCCTTGTGGCTCCACCCCCAGTGCTCTCCTCCCCACCACACTCTCCAGCCCCCCCACAGTTCTCTCCACCTCTGTTCTTTCTGCCCCCCCCTGCTCTCCAGCTCTCCCCATCCTTCTCCAGCCACCATTCCAGTGCTCTCCACCCCTGTTCTTTCTCCCCACCCAGTGCTCTCCAGCTCTCCCCATCCCCCACCCCAGTGCTCTCCGCCCCCCACAGTGCTCCCCAGCCCCCCCCCAACCCTGTTCTTTCTGGCCCCCCCAGTGCTCTCAAGCTCCACCCATCACTCTCCAGCACCCTGTGCTCTCCACCCCTGTTCTTTTTGTCTCCCCCTCCAGTGCTTTCAAGCTCCCCCCAGTACTCTCCGCTCCCCCTGCATTTTGCCCCCACCCATGTGCTCTCAAACCCCGCCAGTGCTCTCCGCCCTCATAGTGCTCTCCAGCACCCCGTGCTCCCCACCCCTGTTCTTCCCCCCCAGTGCTCTCCAGGTCTCCCCATCACTCTCCAGCCCCCACCCCAGTGCTCTCCAGCCCCTGTGCTCCCCACCCATGTGCTTTCCAACCCTGCCAGTGCTCTCCGCCCCCCATAGTGCTCTCCAGCCCCCCGTACTTTCCACCCCTGTTTTTTCTGGTCCCCACTGGTGCTCTCAAGCTCCCCCCCATTGCTCTCCACCCCCCAGTGCTCTCCACTCCCCCCTGCTTTTTGTACCACCCAGTGCTCTCCACCCCTGTTCTTTCTCCCCCCCAGTGCTCTCAAGACCCCCCCCCCCAGTGCTCTTTACCTCCCACACTCTTAGCCTCCTCAGTGCTCTCCAGCCCCCCCCTCAGCCTCCCGTGCTCTCCACCCCTGTTCTTTTTGGCTCCCCCCCAGTGTTCTCAAGCCCCCCACCCCAGCGCTTTCCACTCCCCACCCCTGTGATCTCCACTCCTTCCTGCTCTTTGCCCCAACCCATGTGCTCTCCAACCCCGCCAGTGCTCTCCGCTCCCCCTTCTCTCCAGCCCCCCCTCCCAGTGCTCTCACTTCCCCAGGACCAGAGGACAGGCTGACTGGGGACGGAAAATGAGGACGGCTGAAGGTGCAGGTGGCCAGGGACCACTCCATCTCACAGCAAACAGATCCTCTGGAAGGAGCACTGTCCCCATTCAAAACGAGAACAGACCCTGCCTGCTGATGGCGATCATGGATATCCTGCTGGCATGGAAGGTACCGTACCGAGCATCAACAACACACCTTCCCACAGACAGGGACTGCAGACTAGGACATGGGGCATAGAAGAGACTGCATTCACGGGCACAGTGAGGCTGCATTCACTGGCACAGTGAGGCTACATTTGATGGGCACAGGGAGGCTGCATTGATGGGCACAGGGAGGCTGCATTGATGGGCACAGGGAGGCTGCATTTGATGGGCACAGGGAGGCTGCATTTGATGGGCACTGATGAGGATGCATTTGATGGGTACTGGTGGGGCTGCATTGAGCTCTTGTATCATGTCTGCAGCCTCTGACCATCTCCTGTATCATGTCTGCAGTCTCTGAGGGAGTCTGGAGTGGAGTCAAGAGTGGGAGCACCGCTGGGATGGGGGTCATGGGAGAAGTCAGATGTGTGGGGACTGTGGAGAGGAGACTATAGGATAAAACTAGAGCCACCGAGTTGGAGCCGACTGACTGAGCCCTTTATGGTGTACCTGAGAGGAGGTCAGTGACAGCACCGCTAGGCCAGTCTGAGGGGTGTCACTGATGTAAGGGGGGGAGTGCATACGATAATGTAAGGGGGCATTGATATAAAGGTTTCCCTCCTATATCAGTAATCCACCCCCCCTTACCTTAGTGTATTCTTTCTGTGGAAGGTGCCCCCCCCCCACGTTCTGAGTTTCTGGTGTCCCCCTTGATGATTGACCACTTTTACCTGGAATTTTCATATATATATATATATATATATATAGCCCTATGTGCTTTCATAGCTGTCTTATTTATATATAATATGTGCTTTAAAATGTATGGTTTTTCCTTTTATGAACAAGAAAATAATGACGTTATGCTGGTATAATAATGCTGTGGGGCTGGTATGAAATTTTTTCCAGGGCTGGATTTTATTCCCAGTCCGGCCCTGGGCACAGATGTCTTATTTACCATTTCTCCTCTCTCATCTTGTATTTTTTCAATATAGTTTAACCACTTCCGGCCTGGCCTATAGGAAAATGACGGTCGGTCGGTGGTTGCATTATCCTGACTGGACGTCTATTGACGTCCTGCAGGATAATGCCTAGCGCGCGCCCGCGGGGGCGCGCAGCGCAGTGATCGGGGACGGCGTGTGTCCCTCGGACACAGCGCTTCCCCGATCACGGTAAACAGGCAATTTTATTGGCTGTTTACCATGTGATCGGCTGTTTCCGTCACAGCCGATCACATGTCGCAACAAACTCGTGCGCGCTGCCAGAGGCTTGCGGGGATCGGGGAAGGTGAGTGTCCCTTGCACACAGCGCGTCCCCGATCAGGGTAAACAGCCAATGAAATTGGCTGTTTACCACGTGACTGGCTGTGTCCAACCACAGCCGGTCACAAATGTAAACACAGAGCAGCAGTTACTACCTGATCCCTGCTCTCTCCTCACACACCGGTCTGTGAAGAGAGAGCAGGGATCAGTAAGTGAGAGATCAGTGTAGTTTGTTTATAGTACTGTGCACAACACGCCCCCCCCAATAAAGAGGACCGGTCACACAGCCTAGCACAACAATCAGCCCATCTGTCAATCAATCGGCCCATCTGTCAATCATCTGTCACAGGCCCACCTCCATCGGTACTGCCATTGGTACCGCCACACAGGCTACCAGTACCACCATCCGTACCACCACCAGTACCGACATCGGTACCACCACCAGTACCGCCACTAGTACTGCCATCAGGCCCAGCATCTATACTGACACACAGGCCCGCTACCAGTATCGCCACCGGTACCACCACCCACGCCACCACCACCTGTATCGCCATCGGTACCACCACCACCCGTACCGCCACCTGTACCGCCATCGGTTCCACCACCCGTACCGCCATTGGTACCACCACCTGTACCGCCATTGGTACAACCACCACCCATACCGCCATCGGTACCACTACACAGGCCCACCACTAATGCCTCCATCGGTACCACCACACAGGCTGCCACCACTACCACCAGCAGTACCATTATACAGGCCCACCAATAAGCACTGTCATAATGTCCCAAAGGGTTTACACACCTGAGGAGGCATATGCCATTCTTGCCATGTTGGTTGGTGAGAGCAGCGGGGAGCTCCCATTATTCGATTCTGGTTCGGAATACGAGCCAGTGGAGGATAGTGGCTTAGAGTCCGAGTCCCCGGAGGAAACCGTCCCTCCCAAAAGATTGCGATCATGACCAAGATCAGGAGATCTGCCCACCACCAGCAGCGCCATACCCCAGGAAGAGGAGCCCAGTACAAGTAATGGAAATACACGCCTAACCCGAAGAATCCAGCCCCAGTCCTACCTTCCCAATGCCCTGGAAAACTCATGGTTGCCTGCCAACTCAGGATCCGCCATCATCCCCTCTTTCACCGCACAGCCAAGTGTGCAGCCCGACACTACAAAATTTTCTCAATTTGATTATTTTTGTTTATTTTTCCCACTAGTTTGCTGGAGAATATAGTGGATCAAACTAAACTCGATGCATCCCAATTTATTGCTGCCAACCCCAATTCTGCCTAAGCCCGCATGTTCCACTCATCCATTCATTGGATGAATTTAAATTGTTTTTGGGCCTTACGTTCAATATAGGGCTTACAAAAAAGAACAAAGTCCATGCATATTGGTCCAAATGCCCCATCCAACACATGCCCATATATTCCGCTGTCATGTCCAGGACAAGATAAGACATGATTATGCGTTTTCTCCACTTCACTGACAATTCACAGTGCCCTCCCCGAGATCATCCCAACTACGACAAATTGTACAAGATACGCCCCCCAATCAATGCCTTTTCCCAGCGATTTCAATAAGTTTTCATCCCAGACCAAAAAATTTGTGTGGACGAGTCCCTCATACATTTCACTGGCCGACTGCACTTCAAGCAGTATATACCAAGCAAGAGAGCCAGGTATGGGTTAAAATTAAATAAATTATGCGATCGAGCCACTGGATACGTCTTCACATTCAGGCTCTACGAAGGCAAAGACTCCCAGCTCCAGCCCCGTGATTGCCCCACATATATTGGAACCAGTGGGAAAATTGTCTGGGAGTTGGCATACCCCCTGTTCCGAAAAGGTTACCATTTATATGTTGACAATTACTATACCAGCCTGCCCCTTTTTTGCCACCTTTACAGTAAGCAAACCCCGGCCTGCGGTACCTTAAAAAAAAAAAAAAAAACGGAAGGGATTGCCACAATTTTTGGACAAAAAAATTGCAACCTGGAGAATCGGCATTCATGAGGAACGAGGAGGTGTTGGCCATGAAGTGGAGGGACAAGAAAGATGTCCACGTCCTCTCTATGATCCACAATGACACCGTGGTGGAGATCCAAAGAAGACGCGGCCCCATTGTAAAGCCTAAATGTGTCCATGACTACAATTTGTACATGGGGGGGGGGGGGTGGATTTAAACGACCAGATGCTACAGCCCCTTTTTAATTTGTTTGCTACCGAAAAGTAACTCAATCAACAACTCCCCTACCTCCATTATATTGAAGATATCATCGATGCCCTCATTTACCAACAAGATCCCGCCCCAGGAAGCATTCGCTCTGATAGTGTGAGTCGGCTTCACGAGCGATACTATCCCTTTAGCATCCCCCCACAGGATCTGAAAGAAGACGCCAAAAGAAATGCTGTGTATGCAGCAGAGGAGGAGTAAGAGACACCACCTATTATTGTCCAGATTGTCCCTCCCAACCTAGACTGTGCATCGGAAATTTGTTCAAAAATTATCATGCATCCATTAGTTCTCCTTATTATTAAGACTGCCATTTCCCCGCTACCATGTTACTACCTTCCATGTTCATTAAGTGACCCTGGCCTGTATACCGACGATGTCTTTGCTTGCCGATTTAAACTGCCTTTCTGACCTCCACGTGCACCAACCTCAACCTGTTTACCAACGATGCCTCTGCCTGCCGATTTAAACCACATTTCTGACTTCCACGTGTACCAACCTTGGCCTGTTAATCGACCATGTTTTTGCCTGCCACTTGGACTGATCTTTTGGCCATCTATTTTTAGTACACAGGGGTCTCACATATGTGAGGGGCTTCAGAATAACATTCTGAGTAGAGAAAAACAGTTTTTTGTGCTCCCAGAACAGGGTCTGGTTGCCCGGAGGCTTCAAAGCGATTTGGGTGGGAGAAGTCTCTACCCCTGTTCCCCAGGCCCTAAACTTGATGGTCCTTTCTGCTGCCTGGACCAATACTTTGGCTGTGCTGACCATATATCTGCCTGCTGCCTCTACTGACTTTGGACAGTATTTGACGGGACACCTCTGCCTGCTACCTGGAGCTGTGCTTTGGCTGTGCTGACAGTATCTCTGCCTGTACGAACTATGGACAGTATTCCTGCCTGCTGCCTGAATGATTGCTTTTGCTGTTGCTGACCTCATCCCTGCCTGCTGCCTGGACTGATGCTCTCCTCTGTGGACCACTGCACTTCTAAAACCACAGGTAATCTTTTGTTATTTGGTATGTACCTGCTATGTGTTAGATCTATGAAGGGCCTTCAAAAATGTGATCGGTAGTCAGAAAATGATATGTGCAATTAATGCTGCTAGAATGCCTGGAGGTGCTACTTGGATGTTGGGCCTCTGTATGTGGCCAGGCTGTGTAAAAGTCTCAAACATGTGGTATCACCATACTCAGGAGTAGCAGAATGCATTTTGGGGTGTGATTTTTGCTATGTACATGCTATGTGTTAGAAATATCTTATAAATGGTCAACTTTGTGTAAAAAAAAAAATCATTTTCATTATTTTCCCACATTTTCCAAAACCTTCTGGAAAAAAAATGAACCATTCAAAAGACTCATAATGCTTCATAGATTATACGTTGGGGTGTGTGCTTTCCAAAATGGGGTCATTTTGTGGACAATTCCATTGTCCTGGTGCTCCAGGGCCTTCAAAAGTGTAATAGGTGGTTGTAGTGCCGAAACAACTAATCGATTAATCGACAACTAATCGATTATGACATTAATCGATTACTATTTTCATAATCGATTAATCGGCCTGTAACATAATGGGGTTAAAAAAAAACTAAAATTAGCCCTTTATAGTACAAAAAGAGCAAATTGCTACTGTAAATATTACTTTCACTGTCCCACAGTAAAAAATGGACCCCTTACAGTAGCGATTATTTGCTCTTTTTGTACTAATTTTAGTTTTTTTAAACCCATTATGTTACTCAACATCTCAGGCCTGGGTCACACCTATGTGTTTTTTGGTGCTATTTGCAGAAACACACTACAGTCCATTTACATGGTTTCCTATGGGACACGTTCACATCTAAGCTTTTTTCAGCTGCTGCGTATCTGGAAAGGGCAAGGACTTTTTTTAATGCAAAACAGTGCTATTTTGTTTTTTTGGTTCAATATACTTCAATGGAGAAGCTGCAGAAAAGCATGTAATGCGTTTTTGCGGCAATTTGTGTTTTTTAATCTGACCAACAATTTGGGCAAAAAAAATGTAAAAATGCAAATCACCACAAAATCACTTTTTTTTTATTTTATGGTTGTTAACCGATTAATCGAAACAATCGGCCAACTAATCGATTATGAAAATAATCGTTAGTTGCAGCCCTAGGTGGTTGAGAAAGGATATGTGCAATATATGCTTGTAGAACGCCTGAAAGTGCTACTTCAATGTTGGGCCTCTGCATGTGGCCAGGCTGTGTAAAAGTCTCACACATGTGGTATCGCTATACTCAGGAGGAGTAGCAGAATGTATTTTGGGGTGTAGTTGCAATTATGCATTTGCTGTGTGAGAAATAACCTGTTAATATTACCAGTTTGTGTGAAAAAAAAGAAAAAAATAATCCTACTTTTCCCCAGAATTTTGGGGAAAAAATACAACTTCAAAAAACTCACCATGCCTCTTAGTAAATACCTTTGACTGTCTACTTTCCAAAAAGGGGTAATTTTGGGGTATTTGTACTTTCCTGGCTTGTTAGTGTCAAGAAATGAGATAGGCCTTCAGTACATCAGGCGTGATCAGATGTGATCAATATTCAGTGATTGGCACCATAGTTTGTAGACTCTAACTTTCACAAAGACCAAATAATATACACTAATTTGGGTTATTTTTACCAAAGATATGTAGCAGTATAAATTTTAGCACAAATTTATGAAGAAAAATTACTTATTTGCAAAATTTTACAATAGAAACAAAAGAAAAGTGTTTTTTTTTGCTTGTATCGCAAAAAATAAAAAAAACCCAGTGGCGATTAAATACCACCAAAAGAAAGCTCTATTTGTGAGAAGAAAATGATAAAATTTTTGTTTGACAATTACTCAGTCATGCTACACTGTATCCAAAGTGTGAGAGCGCTGAAAGCTGAAAATTGGTCTGGGCGGGAAGGTGCATAAGTGCCTGGTATTGAAGTGGTTAAGGACTTCTTCTTTCTTAGGATTTTTGCAAGAGGTTTTCCTCAATTGTTGGCCCATTTATATCTCTCATGTATCACTCTGTTAAATTCCTTCCCTGTTTCTTGTTCCATCAAGTATTTTAGTTGGTCTCTTTTTAAGATTAAAGGTGTTGTAAAGGTTTGATTTTTTTCACCTTAATGCATCCTATACATTAAGATGAAAAAAAAAAAACCTGCTAGAATGATAGCAGCGCAGCCATTGGCTTGCGCTGCTGTCAGTCACATGCAATAATGCAGCGCACGGGGGGCGGGGCCATGTGATACAGTCGGCGGCTATGGTCGTTGGCTGTATATCACGGGAGCGCGCCCGCAAGCTAACCCCCTTGGGAGAGAGCTTCCCATGAAGGGGGTTAGCTGATGCGGGGAGGAGCTGAGACAGCCGCTGAGGGACCCCAGAAGACCAGGATCGGGGCCACTGTGTGCAAAACGAGCTGCACAGTGGAGATAAGTATAACATGTTTATTTTTAATTTTTTTAAACGGGAACCTTTAGTGTACCCTTAAGTTTCGGGGGGATTCTGCTTCTGCTTGCTTTTTTATGCCTGTCTTCCAATTTGTGTATTTCTTTTATAGTTTTTCCCATTGTCTCTTCTCTTTCCTTTTTTTTCCTTGCTCCAATGGCGATCAATCTTCCCCTAATGACAGATTTATGAGCCTCCCATATCGTTGCTTTTGATAGATCTGGGGTCTCATTCCTCAGGAAATATTGGTGGATCTCTTATGTTCTTTTCTATTTCCATATCATCTAATAGGTCTTCGTTTTAGTCTCCATGGGCCTTTCCCAAGGGTCTCTCCCTGCGGTTTCATTTTCATTATTACAGGGGCATGGTCTGATATCGTTGTTACTCCTATTGTTTCCTTTATTGCCTCCAGTACTCTGTGCTCTACTAAGATGTAATCCAGCCTGGAGTATGTGTCATGTACAGCCGAATGGTATATATAATCTTTTATGCTTGGGTGTTGTATTCTCCAACTGTCGACTAATTGGTGTATATGCAATTTTTTTTGTATTTTTTTTTTTTTTTTTACCCTTCTTAGTTTGTATCCTCTATCCAGTACACCAGACGTACTGTCCATTTTATTATCCATGGGGAAGTTGAAATCTCCCGCCAGTATTAAATATCCTTGCTTGAATTCAAACAAGTCATTCAGGAATCCTGCCAGATATATTTTTTAGGAATCTTATTGGGACAGTACACATTTGCAAGTGTATATTTCATACCCGTTAGGGTCCCACTCAAGAACAGGAAATTACCTCCTGGATCCACTTTTCTCTTTTCTTTTTTTTTTTTTTTTTCAAATATTTTTTTTTCATTTCTTTATCACATCATTTATACATACATCCATTTCAATCCTGTGTTACAATACAAATATGCCTTAACTTATATTATACATTCTCCAACTCATTCCCATTTCCCGACCCCGCCCCCCTCATCCCCCGTGCCCCCCCTTCAATCCATTTATTCCATATATTATTAAATTTCTTTTTGTTACCTCTTTTAGTGTATATAAATTCTTCTTTTCTTATTGTGTCATTTATTACCTCCTCCCATTCTGTTACTGTAGGGGGGCTTACCGCTTGCCATTTCTGTGCAATAAGTTTCCTTCCCTGAAACAGGCATCTCCTAATCGCTATATGCTCGCCCTTTGAAGGTACCCTCTCTTCCACCAGGCCCAGCACACATAGCCTCGCCTCCGGCTGTAGTGATGTTCCAAATGTTCTATTAATCTTTTCGACTATTTGCTTCCAATATTGGTACAGCTTGGGGCATCTCCAGACCATGTGTATTAGATCTCCTTTATCCTGTCCACATCTCTGGCATCCTGGGTCTGGTCTCCTGCCAAATTGGAACATTCTTTGGGGCGTGTGGTATGCCCTATATATCAGATATAGCTGAGACATATACTGGGAGGGAGACATTGACAATTCGGGGCCTATACCCAGTATTTGTTCCCATTGGTCTTGTGAAATTGTGCCCACATCCTTCTCCCATTTCTCCCTAATTTTATTAGCCATGATCTCACTTCGATCTGTCCTTTCTAGGGAGTCATAGATGGTTGAGATTACTCCTCTTGCGTCCTCAGTGTTTACTAAGTTTCGGAAGATGGCCATGTTATTCCATTCCGGTATCCTATTTCCAAATTGTGCATTTAACGCATGTCTGATTTGTAAGTATCTATACAAAGATCTATTTGGGACCGAGAACTCCTCTCTTATTTCTTGAAATGTTTTTATTCTGCCAACAGCAAATAGTTGTTCCAATAAATGTATCCCTAGTCTGTCCCACTCATCAGCCTTTCCCATGCTTTTAAGTTCTTGTAGGTTGCTATTATCCCAAATAGGGGAGAATTCAGAGAAACCTGTGTATCCTAGAATCTTCTTCCCCTCTTTCCAACATTTTACCATTAATTGGACTGTGGGGCATTTAGACTGAAATGAATCTGCCTCCACTGCCTCAACTTCCGTGTCATGGCTTGTGTCATTCAGGACTACACTGGGTCCTCTCTGATTACTATTCCTCATATGCTGCAGCTGAGCCGCTAAGAAATAAAATCTGGGGTTCGGGAGAGCGAGACCCCCCTTCTCCCTTGGATATTGCAGGGCTCGGAGCGAGATTCTCGCTATTCCCCCCTTCCAGATCAATTCCCTGAAAACCCCTTCTATCTTCCTGAACCACCGTTTGGGGATCCATACTGGGGAATTATGTAGAATATATAAGATTTGCGGCATCCACACCATTTTTATCAAATTACTCCTTCCTACTACAGATAGGGGAAGCCGATTCCAGAACCTGCATTTTTGTTTCATCTTTACCAGTAATGGCACTAGATTTCCCCCTATATAGTGCCCAGGATCCTTTGTCATGTTTATTCCTAAGTATCTTATCTGGGGTACTACCTTCACTTGGTCTATCTGCCCTCTCAAGGGCTCTAGCGGCAGGAGGGCGGATTTCTCCCAGTTTATTGTTAGACCGGAAAATCTCCCAAATTCCCCTATAATATTCATTGCTGTCGCCAGTGAGGCCTGTGTATCCCCCAGAAAGAGTAGGATATCGTCCGCATATAATGCGAGTTTCTCCTCTCCTAGCTTTCTTTTGAATCCTTTTATCCCCGGAGATGCCCTTATTGCAGTGGCTAGTGGTTCCATGGCCAGGGCGAAAAGCAGGGGCGACAGCGGGCATCCCTGTCTTGTCCCCCTGGCCAGTCTAAACCAGTCTGAGCACTCACCATTGACCCTTACCTTTGCCCTGGGATTCCCATATAATAACCTAACCCATTGAGTAAACTTAGGGCCAAATCTGTACTCTTCTAACACCTTCCACAGGTATTGCCACTCAAGGCTATCGAATGCCTTTGTGGCATCCAGGGACAAGATTGCTCTTGCCTCTCTTTCTACTACTGGCAACTGGATATTTAGGAATGTTCTTCTGATGTTAGAGCTAGTAGACCTTCCTGGTATAAATCCTGTTTGATCAGGATGTACCAGTTTTGTAACTATCCTATTTAGTCTTGTTGCCAGTATTTTAGCCAGGATTTTGGTGTCAGCGCACAGGAGTGATATTGGTCTATAGGAATTTGCCTCTAGTTGATCTTTCCCTTCCTTTAATAGTGTTATTATAGTTGCCTCTTCCATGGACCCAGGCATTTTCCCTGCCTCCGCCGCCCAGTTAAATACTTCCAGCAATTTTGGAAGCAGCACCTCACTGTAGGTTTTATATATTTCTATTGGGAGACCGTCAGGACCCGGTGACTTTTGACCCGCCATTTCTTTAGTTGCCAATTGTATCTCTCCCAGTGTCAGTGGTGCCTCCAGCTCTTCCCTATCTTGCTCTGTCAGCCGATGTATTTTCAGGTCGGTAAAGAAAGTGACCATTTCCCCTTCACTGTTGTTATGCCAATTGCTGCTATACAGATTCTGGTAATACCTTTTGAACACCTGCATTATTTCTGGTGTGTCTCTCTTAGTCTCCCCGTTCTCATCATGAATCGCCGGTATAATGGTAGGGGAATTGTCGGCCCTCGCGGCCAAGGCGAGAATTCTCCCCACTCTCTCACCCTCACCAAACAAACTCTGTTTCTGAAATCGTTTTTTGTTTTCCGCCTTTCTTCTTCTTATTTTTTTATATTCCTCCTGCGCTTCTAGCCATTTCTTATGTTCCTCTAGGCTTGGGTTATTTATATAACAGATCTCTGAGCTCCTTACCTTTTCACTCGCCGCAAGTTCTGTGGCACGCGTTTGTTTTTTAATAAGCGATATTTTTTGGATCAGGATTCCCCACAGGAATGCTTTCAGAGTATCCCAAATTATTCCCATCGAGGCAGAGCCGGTATTTACTTCTATAAATTCTTTCAGACTGCCGTTTATTCCCTCCGGCTCTTTGATAACCTCTAACCAGAATGGATTTAACTTCCAGTCCCTTTTATTATATCCTCTATTCGTCTTTATTTCAAAGGTCATTGAAGAGTGGTCCGATATGCTTCTGGGGTCGTATACCAACACCCCCATTGCCTCTTTATTGCAGAGTACGAGGTCTATCCTGGACAGAGTCGAATGTGTCCTGGAGTGGCAGGAGAATTGTTTTTCCACTGGGTGCCTCCTTCTCCACACATCTATCAGGCCCATCTCCCCACAAAATTGAGAAAGGGGGCTATCAGCCTGTGCAGGGGGGGCACCCACCAGAAATGTATCTATGTTTTTATTCATGGTCATATTAAAATCCCCCGCCACTATTACCGGTACTCCCGGTCTGTCCATGATAAACTCCATCAAATCCCACAGTATTTCTATCCCGAACGGAGGGGGGATATATATACCTGCCACCACACATTCCCTTGTTTCTATCCGGCAATGAAGAAACACATAGCGTCCCTCAATATCAGTCTTACAGTGGCTGCAGGAGAACACCATCCCTGAGTCTATCAGCACACTCACCCCCCTCGAATAGGAGGTGTGTGTGGAATGGAATTGTGTCTGATATTTCTTATGTTTTAGCAAGTTGACGGTTCCCTTATCCAGGTGTGTTTCCTGCAGACACAGTATTTTGATATTATTACTATTGGCGTCTGCAAAAATTACCTGTCTCTTTATTGGGTCTTTTACCCCTCGGACATTCCATGAGCGTACCTTAATGCCTATTCCCTGATTAGGAAGACTCTTCTCGCTATTATATTTCGGCATCCTCCCCTACTATTTCTTCCCTTTTTAGAATACCTCCCACCTTACCCGCCTTAACCATGTATGCCTTGATAATGTCCGGTTACAAAAACGTGTTTTTTGTGGATCTACTCTTTCTAGTGCCCTATACAACCATACCTTCCTTCTTACTTCCCCCCTTCCTCCCTCCTCCCCTTCCCCACCCCCTACCCCCATAAACCAAAGACATATTTTAGTGTATTAAATATCCTTGCTTGAATTCAAACAAGTCATTCAGGAATCCTGCCAGATATATTTTTTAGGAATCTTATTGGGACAGTACACGTTTGCAAGTGTATATTTCATACCCTTTAGGGTCCCACTCAAGAACAGGAAATGACCTCCTGGATCCACTTTTCTCTTTTCTACTGTAAAACATACTTTTTTTTTCCAAAACCTATTGCTACTCCCTTTGCCCTTCTAGTTGGGGAGTCTCCATAATATCACTTTGGTATATTCCTCGAATATAACTTAACATTTGTATCCTGTGCGATGTGTGTCTCTTGCAGAAATATTATTTCTGCATCATTTCTTTCCAGTTTTCATAATACCATATGTCTTTTCTGGAGAATTTAGTCCTCTGACATATGTCAGCAATTTCATATAATTCATGTTTTCCTATTTCTCTCCAGCTCCCTCCGGTCTCCCCCCGCTCATGGGGAGGCCCGTGGGGGATTTGTGTTTCTTAAGGCCCAAATAGTCACCGTCCATCTCGATTTTACCAAGCCAATCCCTACCCTTACCCACCCACCACCCCCTCCCCCCTCCCCTCCCCTCCCCTCCCCCTATCCCCTTGTTGGTATTTTAAACTCATGGTCTTAGAGCAGCTATTTAATCATCTAGGGGTGCTTTTACCCCTCTGCTCTTTCTGGCCCGAAGTGGAGTTCTGTTTGGCACTGGAGGATAGCGTCTCCTACAGTTAGAGAGATGGCCTCAGGTGCCCCGCATGTCCCGGCCTCCATCTCCTCTCCATTTATCCACCAATTATTAGGGCTGTTACTGATTAAAATTTTCGTGTTCGATTAATAGTTTTTTTTTTTTTTATCGATTAATCGACTAATTTCGATTAATTATAACGCACATACAGATCCAACTACTTTTAGCTGATCTCCTTGCAGGCCGATTCCCAGTTCAGCTACCAACCACTGGAAAAATGGATAGCAAGATACAAAAAACACACAAAGGCAGCGCTCGATGTGAATAGCATTAAAACTTTTATAGTCTTCAAGTAGGTAACAAAATAAATATTGCACTGGAGATAAAATCGATGTAGCTACATAAACTGTAAAAATGGTGCGAGTAATACCAAACAGTAGCAAAAGCAGTCATAAAAACATGTAGCTAAGTATGATACTGGTATAAAAATGTGTACAACGATACCACTGCTGAATCCAGATGAGGAGGGGTTAACATCAGTCCGTTGGCATGTAGATGTCCCGTGAAGGGAACTGTCACAACTCCCAGTGGATGGCTGTAGAATCCCAGGTTGATAGAGGGAAGTGTAAAAGCCCTTGCGTGTGGCAGATTGTAAGGTCCCGCCGGCATGCAGATATGAAGGCACAGCAAAGGAGACCTTCAGATGGACACGGCAAGCCCCGCCGGTATCCGTGACATCACCGGATCTCCGACAGAACTCCCTGAAGACCCGGAAGCTGACGGAGAGGTGAGTACCGATCAAAACAATTTTGATCGATCAAAAAAATTAATCGATTAATCGAGGATTCATAGTTTATTTCCACAGCCCTACCAATTATCCTATTTTTTTTTGCTTGCCCCTGCCTATCCTCCTCCACCCCTACCCTCTCCCTTCCCCCATTCCAAACATATTTATTAAGGTTAGATCATTTCAATATTTTTGTTCTACTTCATGGCGATCAGCTGCCATTGTTCTTCTTGCTACCTACTTTCTTGTCTTAAATTTTCTTCCCTGGTATTATCCTGTAGTGGTGTTTCCAGTTTATTAAAAAATTCGGTGGTTTCTTCTATGAACCTAAGTTTAGCAGTACGTCCATTTCTCCTTGCAATCAAACATGGGGGGAACCCCCAACTATACTGGATTTCTTGTTCCTGCAAAATCTTCAATAGAGGTTTTAGTGTCCGTCTTCTTCTCAGGGTTTCTTGTGAAAGATCCTGAAAAATTTGTATCCTCTTCCCCTCATATTTGATTGTTGTTTTACCCCTCATGTTTTTTCAAATTTTGTTTTTTTTCCTCCCAATTTTCGAACCTGAGGCCTCGTACACACGACCGATTTTCTCGTCGTAAACAGTCAAGAAAAGTGCCGCGAGAGTTTTTTTGTCTAGAAAAACGTTCGTGTGTATGGTTTTACGACGAGAAACTTGACGAGAATCTCGACGAGAAAATAGAGAACCTGCTCTCTATTTTCTCGTCAGGAGTCCAGATTTCCTCGTCGTGTTTCTCGTCGGCCTGTTTTGTGACGAGAAAATGGCTCGTGTGTATGCTTTTACGACTCTTCCAAAAGCGCGCATGCTCACAAGCAACTATGAGACGGGAGCGCATCTTCTGGTAAAACAAGCCTTCATAATGGAGAGAGCACATTCGTCACGCTCATAAATATTTCATTGTTTAAATGTTCTGCATTGAATTCTTCGTTAGAATGTTACATTAATCAAAACGAGAGACCTTCTTTTGCTGCTGATATTCACACAGAGTTATGCCTTATTTTTAACCTTTTTCATGCTGCTCTTTATAAGATTTATGTGTATTATATCGTGCAAGTTTTTAGGAATAATTTAAATGGTTAGATTTTTCAAAATGATGTTAATTATAATTTCTCAATGTTTTGATAGCGATCTCCCATTTAATTTTCTAATCTATATTTTTAAAATTTCACACCATGTTTTTGAGCTAATCAGATTTAGTTATTCTTTTGGGGGGGTGATATCTGTGCCTTTTATTGTCAGTCAAATGTATCTGCTTACTCCAAAGCTTGTTTTTTTTAATTTAAAAATACACATAGTCAAGTATGAACTTAAACAAAAAACACATTTATTCATGTTTATAAATTAAATAAAGAGAAGGCAGCGCTGGAGAAGCTGCTGCCATTTGTGCATCCCAGGGACCCCAGAGCACACAGCAACCCTGTGTGGACACTAAAATTGGGAGCTTGAGAAGGCCCACATTTCAGAACACAATCTGATGCTGGCCTCCCAGAGGTCAGGAACAGCAGCAGGTGAGATATATGTCCCAAGTGTGTGGTACTACAACAGGCTGCCTTCTGTCCGACCAGTGCGACCACAATGAAGCAAGGCCATCACTTCCTCTTCTTCCTGGCAACCTTCCCTGCAGCCTTTACTGAAGCCTTCCTTCTTCGTTTAGCTGGAGGCTGGCCCACTGGAGGGGTACTCCTGTCAGGAGGAGGAGGTGGAGGTGTAGCAGAAGGGGGTGGGGCAGAAGAAGAAGGTGGAGGTGTAGCAGAAGGGGGTGGGGCAGAAGGTGGAGGTGTAGCAGAAGGGGGTGGGGCAGAAGGTGGAGGGGTAGCAGAAGGGGGTGGGGCAGAAGGTGGAGGGGTAGCAGAAGGGGGTGGGGCAGAAGGTGGAGGGGTAGCAGAAGGGGGTGGGGCAGAAGGTGGAGGGGTAGCAGAAGGGGGTGGGGCAGAAGGTGGAGGGGTAGCAGAAGGGGGTGGGGCAGAAGGTGGAGGGGTAGCAGAAGGGGGTGGGGCAGAAGAGGAAGGTGGAGGTGGAGGTTGAGGTTGGGTCAGTTGGGCCACCTCACATATGGCGGTATTGGGGGTAATTTGCTCCATCACCCCCTTGTTGAGCAAGGTGATGAGCAGGGGTTCGCATAGGAGGCGTTGCTCCATGCTCATCACCTTGAACTTAGCCTCCACTAGGCCGGCAATGGCCTCTTCAGGGGATGTGGGCTCCTTGAGGGTGGCATGGGCCTCTTTAATAAGGGCCATTGCTGCCTCACTGGTGGTCCTGTCCCTCCTGCCTCTTTTGTGAAGCCTGATGGGAGGCACCTGGGATCTGTTGCTTCTCCTTTGCCCTGCCACCTCCTGTCTGCCACTGGGCCCTGCCACCTCCTGTCTGCCACTGGGCCCTGCCACCTCCTGGCTGCCACTGGGCCCTGCCACCTCCTGGCTGCCACTGGGCCCTGCCACCTCCTGGCTGCCACTGGGCCCTGCCACCTCCTGGCTGCCACTGGGCCCTTCCTCCTCCTGCCTGACAGTTTCCAGACCCTCCTCCTGGCTGATTTCATCCTGTGTATGAAAAAGAAACATAGTTTAATATGTTGGTTTAATCTTTGCATCAAACTTTGTAATCCTGATGGAAGCAATTAGAATGTAAATGCATAAATCCTTGCTTTAAATTTACCACTACATCAGCTTGACTATTTACCACACAATTAAGTGCAGAATAATGTCTACAGATCATGATTTCACTTGTTGAATACAAAATAATGTATGTTTCTCATCCTGACATATTTGGGAAACATTAATTTTATCCCACTACATTTTCAGTTAATACTATACCTGGCTCCAGATGGCCAAATCAGGATCATCCAGGATGGCTGCCTCCTCTTGCTCCAGAGAAGGCTCAGGTTGGCTGCAGGGAAGTCTGGGGGGAAGAGTGGAGAGTGATGGCCTTGGCTCAATGTGGTCATCCAGGAAGGACATCCTGCTGTAGTACCACAAAACCGGGACATAAACATCATCTGCTGCTGCTCCTGACCTCTGAGAAGCCAGCACCTTAGAGCGTTCAGTCCTGTAGGTACCTCTCAAGCTCCCAATTTTAGTGTCCACTTGTTTTGCTGTGGCTGTGGGCACCTTGGTATGCACAAATGGGAGCAGATTATCCAGCGCTGCTTTTCTCACCCCTTTTTTTTTATGGATGGGGTTTTTGGTCTCCCACAGAGCCGGCAGCTCCCTTACCCGGTCAATAAATTCCGCCAGGAACTCTTTGTCGCTAATAAATACATTCATATTGTATCTGCAAGTAAAATAAATTATATTTAAATAATGTGAGGCAAACAGTCTAACCTCCTTCACATCCTAGTCACCATATATATCCTCCAACAATCTCAAGACAGTATAGGCCAACAATTTTAACAAGTCTCACAAAATCACATACCTTCGTTCGCACGTCCGTCACTTGAACTCCTCTCTCCGCACACCGAACGTACTATAGTCACATGTGTGTTTGCTATATACACACCACGCATGCGTCCAAATTGGAACACGTCGCTCCGCACACGTCGCCCGCCCATGACGTTCTAACTAACATCTTTTCCCCGCCCCTTCTCTTTCGGCGCGCAGACAGATATGGCGGAGTTACAGCAGGTGTCTGATAATTCCGCAACTAGCGAGGAGACAAGCCCGGAGACCGAGGACACGTCACGATCAAGGAGGAGATTCAAGGCATCGAATATGTCTTTGGCGGAGATGGCGGAGATGGTGGACATCTTGGTCAAGGCTGATTATGATGCCAAGCATGGGCCGTATAGCAAACCAAATAGAAGGAAGGCCAAAATCCTCACTAAAGTTGTGAAGAGTCTGAGGGCGAAGTTCGGGGTGAAACGCTCAAATGAGCAGCTCAGAAAGAGGTGGTCAGACCTCAAACTGAGGGAGCCAGACCAGTTGAGGAGCATAAAGAGGATGCTCGCTAAAAGTAAGTAAAATGACGACCTTTCTGCTATTAATCTTTTTAGAAACTTACTTTTTTTTATTTTTAAAGCATATTGGACTCCCTTCCAAAATGTATTATTTTGAACTAGGTTGGGCACAGTAATCGTTCGTTACGTTACCGACACTTCGTTCGGCCACTATCCGTGGTTTTGGCTTATTTAAGACCCCCAAAAGTAATTAGACATCTGCCATTTTTGATCAAGTATTGTGGATAATTTTTAAGTCTAGATGATGTGTTTGTAAGGAGAATGAAATGCAAACTTTAATCAGTGTAAAGGAGAGGACACTCAGCAGCTGCTTCCACATCTGTACTTTGGAGCACTATAGTGTGGGCCACCAGACCCGCCTTTTTTGGGTGTCCCACACAGGTGCATCAGAGTTTATTTGTGGTGCCTCCATGTCCAAAAAATTACATCCAAATGTGAATAATAAACATATTTGGGGTCATAAAGAATGCATTTTTCTTTAAATTCCGCACAAACACACACTTGTACCCCACTTCCAAACAATTTAGCCTGTTTTAAGTTTAAAAATGAGATTTTTACAGTGTGATAAATAGACCTTTGGTTTTATTCTCATAGGGGAGAGAAGACTGGGAGGAGGACACTCCAGGGAGCACATGCACCCCACAACTTCCAAGCAACCCCAAACTCCCAAAGATCCACAACCGAAAGATGTGCAGGAAGTTGAGGTGGAGGAAGGAGAAGTGCAGGAAGGAGAGGTGGATGACGTTGTGGATCTGGTCACCACAACAGGTCAGTATCTGACACCACAGCTTAAGGTAAGCGAGGTAGGCCTGCAGAGTTTTATTAATTTTTTTTTATGGTTTTTAGGGGATGGAAATGTTGTGAAGGATAGCACACCGTTCTCTGCTGACAGTGCCCTCCGCCTCATCCAGCAAGTGATGGAATGTAGCACGGAACTGGACCTAATTAAACAAAGAATCCATGTGATGGAACAAACATTTAAAGACATTCTCGATGTTTTGGGGAGAATTCAATAAGCCATCCAAACACATTTGTTTTTACATGTTTGTTTTTATATTTTTACTAATTTTTTGAGTAACAAAGCAGCCAAAAATTGAATATGCACACAGTGTGTGAACATGTGCTATCTGCCATCAGGGGATATCCATGTACGTCTTTTGTGGGTGCAACACCTTCCTCGTATCAAAAGTCGGTGAACTGAGGAAGGGGATGCACCCCCAAAACACATCCATTGATCACCCCTGATGGCAGATAGCACATGTTGACAATAGGGATCAAGATTGTAAACTTCCTATTTGCAAAAAAGTAAAAATGTGTGCATATTGAATTTTTGACTGGGCAAGGGGTGGCAGGACCCCATATTAGGACGGGCACATAGAGACATAGTTTGTGTAACTGAATGTCTCAGATTGCTCAGAGGTATCCAATGTTGTCATTTTAGAAATGCAAGTGGTATTTTTGTATTTTCATAAGCCAAAATTTGACGGGTTGTGGTCAGGCCAACCCCAAAGTAAAACAAAAAAAAATGTGCAGAGAGTAAAATATTTGAACACAAACAACGTGTAGCTTCTTTTTATAATACACTCTAAGCTTATTTGGTTCTTTTGTAAGGTAACATAGTGAAATTGGTTGTTATTTACTAAAGTAAAATACACTTGCCACTACAAATGCACAAAGACAAACTAGGAGACAGGAAAGAACAAATAATTAAAGGTTTAAAGAAGATTTTTATTGGGATACTTAGACATAGGCTGGCATAGGAATTGCCCCCCTACCCGTGAAATACTCCATGTATTTGTCCCGAACCACACGGGCATTTTGGGGGGGCAAGCCAAGACGGGCAGATTCCAGGCCCGGAAGGGGATTTGCAGGGGAAAGTCCAGCCTCTGGCAAAACTGAGGCCATATATGAATTCGCTTTGCGGCAAAGAAAATTGTGTAGCACACAGCAGCATAACACTACATAGTTTATTTTGTAGTCCGCCAAGTGGATGGAAGTCATAAAAAGGCGGAACCGGCTGGCCATTATGCCGAAGGCATTTTCAACGACTCTTCGGGCCCTGGCCAGCCGGTAATTGAACACACTCTTCTCTGGGGTCAGGGTCCTCTGTGGAAATGGCCTCATAAGATGCCGTCCGAGTCCGAAGGCTTCATCAGCCAAGAAAACAAAGGGGAGTCCTTCAATATTCCCTGCATCCGGTGGCAATGCAAGGTCGTCACTCTGGAGACGGAGGGCAAACTCCGTCTGGATGAAGGATCCCCCATCGGACATCCGGCCATTCTTCCCTACATCAACATAGAGGAATTCATACCGTGCTGACACCACCGCCATCAGCACAATGCTATGAAACCCCTTGTAGTTGTAGTAGTAGGATCCAGAACGGGGTGGCGGCACGATGCGGACGTGCTTCCCGTCTATGGCACCACCGCAGTTGGGGAAGTCCCACCGCGTGGCAAACTCCGATGCCACAGTCTGCCATTCCTGTGGCGTTGAAGGAAGCTGTGGAGTGAAACAAGATGAAATAATATTAGAAAAACAAAGGCATACATTACAAGCAAATTCAAGACCAAAAAATTAGAGACCAACATCAATCTAATTATACGTTTATTAAGGTGTGTAAAAAAAGTATAATGGAAGGCTCATTTATCATATTCATCACCCCCTCTGATGGGCCATTACTAAATTATTTTGGGGGGGGGAGATGTGTTTGGCCACAGGATAGCATTGCAGTGGCGGTGCGTCCAGAGTGGGCGCTGGAGCACTGTCCCCTCTCTCCTGTGCCCATCACTCAGAACAATACATAGGTTCATGCGTTGCATGAACCTATGTATTGTCTATGCCGCACACTATTCAGGTGGATGGCCTCTTGTAAAGCGACCGACATATGATTAATTGCGTCATTTAGGGGGTTAAAATTGCAGAGCAGAAACAGGTATTAAAAAAGTCTTGCAAATTACAACCTGAGGGATGTAATTGGCTTCCTCAAAGAAAAATCGGGGACGCAAGGAGGGGGCATTCCTTGTGTAAACACTGACAGGCAGCTCTGGCAATCATGTTCACCAAGTCTGTTTAATGGTAACATGATTGGCTGATGCAACATGAAGGGAAGGAGAAGACATCAAGGACAGAAGAAGGATGGCGCTGACCACAAGAAGGTAAGTGCAGGGCTGGGGGGAAACTGGCTGCAATAGAGGGGACTAAATGGCTGCATTGGAGGGGACAACTGGGGGCGTTTATTAGGCAACAGAGCAAAAAAGGAGGAAGTTTATTTCCGAAATTGGGGTTGTAACCCCCCAACATTTGGAGCAACAGGCGCCCCTGCTGGAAAAGTTAGTGAGGGGAAATATTTAGGGAGGATAAAAAAGGGGCAATCTAAAGCTTCCAACATGCATGGGGACAAAGGGGACATTCTCAGCATATTACAATCATGGTAATTAGGAAAGGATGAAAGAAATACAATACATTAGCATACATGTAATACATAAAATGTGATGTGAAGGGAGAAAACTTACCCTAATATAGTCCTCCTGCAGGACTTGTATAATAGCAGAACAGGTGTCTGGGATTATGAGGCCCAGAGCCTGGGGGGAGATGCCTGTGGTGAACTTCAAGTCCTGAAGACTTCTCCCTGTCGCCAGGTAACGCAACGTGGCGATGAGCCTCTGCTCAGCACTGATGGCTTCCCGCATAACGGTGTCCTTCCTGGTAATATAGGGGGACACCAAAGCCAACAGTTCCTGAAAAACGGGGTCAGACATCCTCAGAAAATTCCTGTAGTCCTCAGGATTATTCTCGACGATCTCCCGCAGCAGAGGCATGTGGCAGAATTGGTCCCGCTGGAGCAACCAATTCTTGGTCCATGAACTCCTCCTCACACCATTCATGGACTGGTCTTGGTCCAAAACAAGCAGACCAACACCAAGCGCACGCACAGCACGAACTCGACGACGAGAACGTCCAGGCGACATGGCTAGGAAACGGTCGTCTAATCAGAACGTACAGAACAGAACGCACTTTAGAACAGCAAGGCCTATGAATAACGAACTGAAATTCAGAAACGAACAGGCAATAACGCACTGTAAAACAGATACGACCTGCCTAGACGCCCTGAAAGTCAAGATACGAACCCACAAGCACAAACTGAACGGCAGAAAACGATCTGAAAAGTACGAAGACTGAAAAGCGCGAATCGTCTCTTCCCAAACTTTTACTTCAGACGCGGTAACACGAGATCAGCAAAAGCAGCCCAAGGGGTGGCGCCAAGAAAAAAGATCTTCCCCTTTATAGTGCCGTCGTACGTGCTGGACGTGAGCGCAGAGAACCACGAGGAAATTGGAAAATGACAGTGTGTACGCATAGAAAGCTTGACGAGAAAATCGACAAGCTTAACAAGAATCTCGTCGAAAAAAACGACGTGTTTTTTACGACGAGAAAATCGGTCGTGTGTACGAGGCCTCACTGTTATGTCTCTTGGGCTTTCCGATGGAATCCCTTGCGGTCTTCTTAGTCCAGGGGTGCCCAACCTTTTGAAGGCTGAGGGCTACTTAAGTGACTTAGTAACCAGTCGTGGGCCACAATGAGCGAAGTGGGCAGATGACAGGTCTGTGTCCAGTCTGCATATGCAAAGCAGACACACACAGCCCATACTAATCTATGGGCCCTCTGATCCAATCAGATGGAAGGGGACGGATCCACTTCTGTTTTTTTTAGCAGATTGGATTGGAGGTAGGCGGGTGTAAATGGACAAAAGTCTGTTGACATCTGCCGCTCCATAGAGGTGAATGGAGGGTCCAATTGGGTCGGACAGATCGTGTGAAAGGGGCTTAAGGCTGCTTTCACACTGAAGGTCTGCGGTCTGCCCATACCTGTGGTTTTCCCGCCGGTTAGCTGCACTTTGCCATAGACGTCTATTATATCCTGCAGGTGTGGTGCGTTTTCTGAAAAACCGCTTGCTTCCTCTACCGCCGGCTTCATTCACAACACTGATGCTCTGGTATGGCAGGTCGGCAACCTGTAATCTGGGTTTGCCAACCAGCCATCCCAGAGCAGGAGGTCGCGGGCCATATCAGAGGGCTCCGCGGGCCACATGTGGCCCCTGGGCCACTGGTTGGGCACCCCTGTCTTAGTCTATGCACTTTTTCGATTTTTAAAGGGTTTATTTCTTTGCCAATTATTGGGTTCAGTATCTTCCTTATTATTTCTATTATATTTTCTGTCTGAGTAGATTCCGGGAGGCCTCGTATTCTTAAGTTACCCCTTCTATCTCTATTTTCTCGATCTTCTAATCCAGGGGTGTCAAACCCAATTTCATTGTGGGCCGCATCAGCATTATGATTGCCCTACAAAGGGCCAGTTTTATCTGTAACATTAGACGTCCAGCGCATCTTCTTCCCTTTAAATTTGATGTCAAGAGCCACCCCACCGTCAGAAGTTGATTCCCCCAATCTCCCTTACATCACAGTGTACCGCCTTTCCTTATGCTGCTGCTTGGAAGATGCTGGATGCATTGCTTGAAAGCAGAAAGTAAGGGTCTGGGGTAGGATCAGAGGAGTGCTGGAGCTCTCCTGCAGCTGCAGGAGAGGCGCAAGGGCCACATGAAATGGCCTGGAGGGCCGCATTTGGCCCGCAGGCCTTGTGTTTGACACCTGTGTTCTAATCTATATGCTTGTTCCCATTGTTCCTTTTTTATATATTTTTTTCTCCTTGTAGCTCTTTTATTTTACCAGTGTGGGATTCCGTTTTTTTCTATTTCCTCTACTCTTAGAAGCATATGCCCCATGTACTTATGCATTATTGCCATTTCTGTTTTTAGGGAATTCTCCAGAGCTGCAAACATGGCTTCCATGTCTGAGTTTGTTGGCAATTCTGTCTTTTGTTGTTTATTTTCCGATCTCCCTCTCTGGGTCAACTCTTGTTCAGTTCTGGATTCAGAGAGTATGCCTATTTCTTGGGATATTTTATTCTGAACCTTCTTTTCTTTCTTTTCCTTAGTCTCCGCCTTGCACCCCCTGGTACTTTGTTGTTTTTCTGTTGTTTGGGTATCCCCATTTCCTAGATGGGTTATAAATGTATTCATAGGTCCGTGCCCGGGACTTAGTCTGGGACGGGGTGATTTTGCCACTGCCCCCCCTCTTGCCGACTTCCCTCTCATAATCCCACGTTTTCCTGTTTTATTATTATCTTTTAGGTCTTATAAGACAACAAAATGTATCCGGGGTATGAATATAGCGCTCAGACCGGGGCTGGGTGTAGTATATTATAGGTATACAGTTTTTTCGGTCTGGCTGAGGCTAGACACCAAAGGAATGCACCTCATCCCAAACTTAGATTTAGAGAGCAGCAGAAAGGAGGTGGGACTGTAACGGTGCTTAAATTGGAATATAATATCACCATAACAATGGAGGACTCAGATACCGTTTAAGTAAAAAAGTATACAATAAACTTTATTAAATAATTTATACAAAGTTGATAAAAGATAAAGCAATATCACTGTGCCAATTCACAGTGGGGTGGTTCCAAATGGTGGTTGCATCACTGGTGGGTTGAAAGGATCATACGTAGTCCCAACATGTTTTGCCCATGGGGCTTTGTCAGGGGATGTATGTATCAACCATGTATACAAAAGGCAACTACCGTATGTATCGGCGTATAACACGCGCCGGCGTATAACACGCACCCCAAGTTTAGGAGGGAATTTTAAGGAAAAAAACTTTTAGGAGGGAAATTCAAGGAAAAAAAACTTACATTTAAATGCAGCATGCAGCCTTGCCCAGTGTCCATCTGCAGCCTTGCCCAGTGTCCATCTGCAGCCTTGCCCAGTGTCCATCTGTCCATCTGCAGCCTTACCCAGTTTCCATCTGTCCATCTGCAGCCTTGCCCAGTGTCCATCTGCAGCCTTGCCCAGTGCCTTTGCAGCTTGTCAGTCTCTGCGTTTTTAAAATTTGGCGCCGATTTCTGTGGAGAGGAGCGATCGGGGCCGAGTGTACTTCGGCTAGACTCGGCTCCTCTCGCAGTCCCGCCCATCTTCACTGACTGCGCCGCTGACATAGAGAAAGCCGAGTGTACTTCGGCTAGACTCGGCTCTGCTCACAGTCAGGGGCAGGACTGCGAGAGGAGCCGAGACTAGCCAAAGTACACTCGGCTTTCACTATGTCAGTGGCGCAGTCAGAGATGGGCGGGACTGCGAGAGGAGCCGAGTAAAGCCTAGTGTACTTCGGCTTCGGCTCCGCTCGCTCCTCTCGTTCAGTTTCATTTCAGCAGGGGAATTCGACGGAGTATCAGCGTATAACACGCACCCACGATTTTCCCCTGATTTTAAGGGGAAAAAAGTGCGTGTTATACGCCGATAAATACGGTATATAAATATAAAGAACAAAAATTACAATTATAAAATAACTTTAATGACATTTATTTTTGATGTCTGCCTGTTAGCAAGTCCACAAATGGAGAAAAAGGTGACTTACCACCGAGGGCCCTAGTATCCCTGGTTGTAAGGAAGGGAAAAGGAGCCACACAGGCCCAGGGGTGCAGGGGGAGATAGAATGAGAACACAGCCACCTGGCTCACTAGAGCTCAAGTGAGCCTGTAGATGAAAGACCCACAGGAAAGTGGAAGGCACAGGGACTTTTAGTGCAACAGAGACGGCAGGTTGTCATCCGATATGGAAGCCGTGATGGAATCAAGCAGGGTGGCACAAGGTACATGAGAGCAGGAAAGGGTGAGGTCTGCAGTCCGCTGCGGGTGGACGATCCAGGAGAACTCTGTGCGGTGTGTGGTGAACACAATCAGACAGGGCTTCCGCTGCTGAAAGCAGACCAGCTGCGTGGCCAGCGCGAGGAAGCAGGGGGAGGGCTGGAAGCCGCAAATCCGTGACTCCAGAAAGGAGAAATCCACAAGGCAGGAAGACAAAGCACTGATGGTGAAAGGACAGTGTCACCCGGATGGTATCGTGTCCTGGGGGATGGTGGCTGGAGGAGCTTCTGAATAGCTCTAATGTCACGCTGCAAGCCGATGATGGCTGCCACAACAGCAGGAAAAATAAATAATAAAATAATGCTCCGCTCACAGTGGGGTCAGTTTGAAGGGGAAAAGGGATGGTCCTGGGTAACTCCGACTACGCGTTTCGCGCTTCAAGTTCTTTGTCACATATGCTGGTCTTCTACAGCCTGGATTCAGCTCCTCTCGTCAGTGGATGTCAGGTCCCAATTTTATACATTCTTTTTACATATCTCCTGTTTTTATATTCATTCAGTTTTGACTTTTTTGTATGTTGTGCATTTACACAGGAACTTGCCAAGTCCCCTGCTTGACTAACTTGATTTTTACATAATAAAGGGCCATCTGCCATTTTCGTAATTGCATTGAAGCCTATCGTGCGCTGGTTTTTGAGGTGTTTTTTCTGTATGTTTATGTTTGCGTTCCAGCCATAAGTCACCATGCAGCACTGGGCGGTCTGACTATTGACTATTTTTTATTTTCCACATCACACTTCCACCGCCCCCCCCCCACCTCTTCCCATCCATTTTACATTGTTTAACACTGTCATTGGTTCTTAGCGCTGATGATTTTTTGATCTGTATCACGGAACAGCACAAGGAGGAGGCGCGGCTTTTGAACAATGGACGCCCGCAGTCTGACTGAGACTCTGCATGTCAGGGATAAGGTATGGGATCGTCGAGGTGAGGCATGCAATGGCACGGTGAGGCATGCAATGGCACGGTGAGGCATGCAATGGCACGGTGAGGCATGCAATGGCACGGTGAGGCATGCAATGGCACAGTGATATTTGAAAAAAAGCTGAATAAAGCCTGTTCCTGTCAGCGGTTGTTCCGGCTACCCCTCAGCTTCCAGACAGAATAGTCGGAAGGGGGTCATATTATACGGCGAGTATATCCCCAAACCAACATTTTAGCTGGAAAATTAGGTGGTCGTCTTATACGCCGGCAAATACAGTACTTAAAATCAGAGTAGAAATAATACAGGGGAAGGGAGCGCCTGTTAATGCAGATACAAGATGTATCATAGAACAGAAGTTTAATAACTGAAGGAATATGAACCAATGTGACTCCATTTTATAGTTGGCATCCATCTTAGGATAGATTAGCTTACTTGGTATGAAATAATCCTTTGCAGAGTTGTTTTATTATGTTCTTACAGAATCTGGGATTCCCTGAAGTGACGTTAATACCCTTCTACCCTTGTGTCTGTGCAGACATTGTTTTAGAACACTGTGTCAGATCTCATAAACAACCCTTGTTTATGAGACACTCTGTGAGAAGTCTCACACTCAACATAAGATGTATTATTGTTTGTTGATTTCTGCACATCCTCTTGTTATTGTAATTCCCCATATAAGCTGTGATAATTAAACTGCTTAGCAGATCACTTTGGACAAAGAATACTGCCTGTCTGTGTCACCAATTTGTCCATTGAGGTCCCCGAGCTCACTGAGACGGACGAATACAACTTGGTCAGATCTCGTATGTCTATTGGGCTAAGGAGGCCCACCCCGACCATTGTCGTCGTCGCCAGGATAGTCGAGGCATCTGTCCGGTAAGTGTTTAATTTATTTTTTACCTTGCTGTGACCTGTGCTCTCGACTAATCTTATTTTAAGATCTGTGTAGGGGATAGACTTTAAGGTTTTTTGGCAACACGTATAGTATTAATAGTCCTAAATGGCTATTACAGGTCCTGTGTGACCCAAAGTGTTTTGGGAACACGTATAGTAAAGTGTTTATGTAACACGTATTGTAAAGTGTTTAGCTAACACATATACTGTAGTCCTGGGTGGCTATTAAGGGAATTTAAAGGTGTGTACACAAAGAGGAAATAGACTGACAGGTTGCGTTACGATATCTCAGGTCACTTTTGCTTATCTTTCTATCGCATAGAAGTGTAAGAATATTCTTGTATAGAAGTATAAGAACATTATTGATATTTAATAGATGTTCTGAATGTGTTTTGGGTTCACTGTTTTTATCACGGTAATCAGACATATTTTTAGAGTATTAAGAAATGTATTATTGTCCAGGTAAGTGTCCATTTTGTGTTGTTGGAGTGTTATTTTGCTACTATGGGAGTAGCACATATTGGATGGCAAGTGTTCCCGGGGGTTACCACTTTAAGATTGGCAAAGGTCCATTATTCAGGGAAGGTACACCAAGGGTTCAAGTATTAAGATTTAATCTCCACACACCAGTAAGTTTCCAGGAAGGTTTAACTGTTATGGGTCTCAAAAGTCAGGTACGCCTGAGAAACAAAGTTTTTGTTGTCTGTCCCAAATCCCTGTTATGAATAAATAATTTTGATATCTTTGAATAATGGGGACTCAACTTGCCAAAGGTATGCCTCCCCCCCCCCCCCACCCGAGCTGGTAGAAACATATGTGGCACGGCTCTATAATGTAGTAATTATAGATAGGAATGGTAGATCCTTGTTAACACGCATGATATTAACCATCATGTATTGCTTCTACGCCTCACGCACACGCAGTATTTACGGGCACGCGCTTTTTAGAAACAGACTTCACGAAGGAAGTAGAAGACATAAATTTAGAATAAATCATCTGTTAAAAGATGATTTAAGGGTCTAGCCCAGTGTTTCTCAACCGGGGTTCCGCGGAACCCTGTGGTTTCACGGGAAGTCCCCAGGGGTTCCGCGGGACATCTACATAATGGCGGCGGATGTATACCACTGAATTTCATTTAAATGTTATCCTTCATGCGTGCTGCTGCTGACACACGGCGCGCATGAATACCCGATGATACTTGTATAGTTCCGGCTCCTATAAGGTCAGGGGGCGGAGTAGGGAAGCAGTGCAGAGAGCGGGAACAGGAGCCAAAGAAGGAGGAGTTGTTACATGGCAACACTGACAGGGAAGATACACGTGGCTAAATTGGAAGGTGAACTCTTACAGCGGCTCTCGGTCTGCCTCCCCCTACAGTCCTACACTGTGCTCCGATGGCTCTCTGTTTCACCTGCACTCTCCATTACCACAGCTATAGCTGCAGCAATGCAGAGTGCAGGAGGGACAGAGAGCCATCGGAGCACATGGCTGGAGCTTAGTGATGGTGGGGGGGGGGGGGACAGAGCTGACAGGGGCATGTGCCTGGACTCCAGTGTTTCTCAACAGGGGCATGTGTCTGAGTTTGAGATGGGGGGGAGGTAGATGGACGGAGCTGGTAGGGGCACATGGCTGCATTGAGACATGGGAGCTGCAGGAGGCACAGAGCCAGCAGGGACACAGCATGTATCTGGATCGTGAGGTCAGAGGTGTGTGTATGTGCCTGCCTGCCTGCTTCAGAGCACATGGCTGGATCGTGAGGTGAGAGCTGCCAGAGCTGTGTTTGTGTGTGTGTGTCTGTCTCAGAGAGCACATGGCTGGATTGGGAGGGCTAAAGCCAGGGTGCATGATCTATCTCTCCTTGAGACCTCCTTCATCCAGCCCTCTGCCATGCTGCTGAAATCAAAAGGTAGGTGGGCTTTGTGAAAAGGGATCTGTGTGATTGGAGGGCTCTGAGCGAGCGGGGGTATGTCTGACTGGGGGGTTTAGGATTGGGCTCTATGTGATGGGGGGCCTCTGATGCAATGGAGATGCTTAAATTTAATGGGGAGACTTGTGTAAAAGGGACCTCCTAAGTATAGGGGCGACGTTGATGTGATGGAAGGTTCTTGTGTATAGGGGGACTTTGATGTAATGGGGGGCCTCTGATGTAAAGGGGGTTCTGTTGTGATGGGGAGACCTCTGACATGCGGGACCTCTGCTGAGATGGGGAGACTCATGTAAAGGGGGCCTCTGATGTAAAGGGGCGACTTTGATGTGATGGGAGGCCTCTGATGTGAATGAGTGACTGTAATGTGATGGGGAAATCTGACACTAGGGGGCCTCTGATGTAATGGGGACACTCTGCTGTGATGGGGAGACTCATGTAAAGGGGGCCTCTGATGTATAGGGGTGACTTTTGTAAAGGGGGCATCTGATGTATAGGGGTGACTGACATGATAGAAAATTATTGTATAAAAGGGGAAATCTGACACTGGTGGGGGCCTCTGATGTAAAGGGGGGGGGGGCTCTGATGTGATGGACAGACTGGGGGGCTTAAGCAGAGAGATGGAGCATGTGACTGAAGCCACAGGTGACATCCTGTATATGGAAGTGGTGATGCAGAGAGGGGGAGCACACAGCTGGATCAGACTGAATTTAGCAGGAGGTGAGTTCATAATAGTTTTATTATAACATGTCATAAAGCTATGCTATGATCTCATCTCCTTTTTACAATGAGTCTCCTCCAGCCATGTGCCCCTGCTCTTTGATCCCCCTTTCTGCGTTCAGCACTGAAAGGATGTTATCTCCTGATCCAGCCACGTGCTCCCGCTCTCTTCGCTCCTCTATGGGATCAAGGAGATATAAGGCATATTACAGCAGCTTTCCTGCTCTGCATGTAGATGAAAGCAAATTTACCAATGTATCACTTTCTGTTGGGCAGATTGTGTTAGAAAGCCGGAGACGAAATTGCAGCTTCAGGACTTAAATTTGCAGGCCCTCCGGTTAGAAGAAGTTTTGGCTGAAGCCTACTAACAGGAAGCAGTAGTTCCAAAGCGGGAGTGCACGTGGTGGACAGAACAGCAAGAACTCTTGTAAGTACTGTTGTCCTCTTTGGAAAAGACATACTTCTTCTGCATGATAGTGACCCCCTGTGCTCTTCCCTCTGTCCTTTTACTAACATGACCAATTTACCACTTTCTGCAGGGCTGATTGTGCTACAAATCAGGGGACGACACTGCAGCTTCAGAACTGGACTGAAACCTACTTACAGGAAGCGGTCCTTCCAAAGCAGAAGAGAACACAGTTGACGAACAGCGACCACTCTTGTAAGTACTATGATGATGTCAACCTCTTCTGCACTGTACTGACCCCCTGTGCCCTGCCCTTTTACTAATATGACCAATTTACCACTTTCTGCAGGGCTGATTGCTCTACAAATCAGGGGACAACACTGCAGCTTCAGAATTGGGCTAAAACCTACCTACAGGAAGTGGTACTTCCAAAGCAGAAGAACACACAGTTGAAGAACAGCAACCACTCTTGTAAGTACTATGATGATGTCAACCTCTTCTGCACTGTACTGACCCCCTGTGCTCTGCCCTTTTACTAACATGACCAATTTACCACTTTCTGCAGGGCTGATTGTGCTACAAATCAGGGGACAACACTGCAGCTTCAGAACTGGGCTAAAACCTACCTACAGGAAGCGGTACTTCCAAAGCAGAAGAGCACACAGTTGACGGAACAGCAACCACTCTTGTAAGTACTATGTTACACTGTGTGATTTCTATGCAGAAAAATGTATACATACATGATACCTGTGCTCTGCTGTCAACAGGGCACACAGAAAATGTCATGTGTGTCCTGATGACCTCCACATTGCATTGTGCCCTGGTAACCTCCAGAATAGTACTGTGCCTGTGCTCACAGAAAAAAAGTTTTTTCCTTTGTGCCTTGCAGAGACAGGTGCAGTAATGTTGAGTTTTTCAACTGCGTTGATATTTTGCATTGCAGAGAATTTTCCTCTGAGCAGCAATGCAGTGTATGTATGTTTAGCACTAAGAACCAGATTTGTGTAATTGCATTGCAGAAAGACTTTTGCTGTATATTGCAGTTATTAGTGATAGTGTGGTTGATTTATGGTAGTATACCTTTTTTTATTTAATTTTTATTAGTGGTTTTAAAAACAAAATGGCTCAAGGTCCAATGTGGCGTTTTGTGAGGAGAAGGAGTGAGGTACAGGAGGATAGTACAGCTTCATCTTCTACTACAGAAAATTCTGATAAGGCTAGTGAGGAAGAATTACAACATCCTGAGTCCTTTGCATGTACCAGCAGCACAGTGCTTGACCCCAAAAAAGTCCGCCTTTACAGTGAAACTTACCTAACTATGGGTTTTTCATGGACAGGTGATCCACATTGTCCCGTTCCATTGTGCCTTATTTGTGGCAAACAACTTGCAAATACAGCAATGGCTCCAGCAAAACTTAAAAGACACTTTACTACAAACCATGGCCATTTGGCATCTAAAGGTGCCGATTATTTCAAAAGGCTATTGGAATCTCAAAGCAAGCAAAGTGCAGCTTTTGTTAAAGTCTCCATTAGTAAAAAAGCACAGGAAGCAAGTATTGGGTGGCAGAAATGATTGCCCAGAAAAGAAAAAGTCACACAGTTGGTGAGAATATAATAATGCCAGCATGTAAAATTATTGAAAATCACATGCTAGGAGCAGCTGCCATAAAGGAAATTGAAAAGGTTCCACTCTCAGACAGTACAATAAGTTGGCGCATTGATGACATGTCACAAGATGTTGAAGAGGTCTTGTGTGATATCCTTAAAAAAAAAAACAGCTTCGCTATCCAGGTTGATGAGTCCACCGATATCACCAACATATGCCAACTTATAGCATTTGTACGATTTGAAAATGGTGGTGAAATTCAAGAAAACTTTTTCTGCTGCAAAGAGCTGCCTGAAACAACCAAGGGTCAAGATATATTTAATGTTTTGTCTGCCTATCTGGAATCCCAAGGACTGACATGGAATGGTTGTGTTGGAATCTGTACTGATGGTGCCCCATCAATGGTTGGCTCCATGAAAGGCTTTTCCTCACTTGTAAAAAAAGAAAATCCTAATGTTGTGACAACACACTGCTTTATTCATAGAGAAGTGCTCATGTCCAAAAGTCTTGGAGCTGAGCTGAAAAGTGTTCTGGATGAGGTGACAAAAATGGTGAACTTTATTAAACAAAGACCAGTTCACTCAAGAATGTTTCAAAAACTTTGTGAAAGCATGAGGAAGGACCACATAATTCTCCTGCTACATACAGAAATACGGTGGCCTAGCAGAGGACGAGTTCTCCACAGAGTGTTTGAGCTGAAAGAAGAACTAAAGAAGTACTTTGAAGAAATTTGTAGGTCAGATTTTGCTGAGTGCTTTGAAAATGAAGAGTGGCTGTAGAAACTGGCATACTTAGCGGACATTTTTAATCATATGAACCTGCTGAACCAGTCTATGCAAGGTTCTGGAGAAAATATCCTGACAAGTGACAAGATACTTGGATTTAAAAGAAAATTTAATCTTTGGAAAAGCTATGTTGTGAAAGGAAATCTGGAGATGTTTCTTCTGTTGCTTGGCCTTGGAGTGAGGAAGGATACCAGCAAGTTTCAAATCTAATTGAAAGCCACCTGGATGTATTGCAGACAGAGCAAAATGGAATATTATTTTCCTTCTCTGTCAACACAAATATATGATTGGGTGAGGAACCCATTCTCTGAGTCTTCTGTTCAGTCAGTGAACTTGAATTTAAAAGAACAGGAAGAAATTTGCCATTTGCAGTCTGATCGTACCCTCAGGATGAGGTTTGATGTATCCTTGGACAAATTCTGGATTTCAGTCAAAGAAGAGTATCCTGCCATTTACAGAAAGGCATTGAATGTTTTGCTGCAGTTTGCTACTTCCTACATGTGTGAGCAAGCTTTTTCCTGTTTAACAAGCATCAAGAGCAAGGAGCGAAATCGTTTACTTTCAGTTGAAGAAGAAATTTGTGTGTGCTTTTCTCAAGTTCGACCCAGAATTGAGCATCTGTGCAGAAAAAAGCAAGCCCAAGTTTCACATTAAGGAGGTAAGTATTTTTACAATATCTATTCTATTATTTGATACTGTTTCTTTATTGCTGTTATATCTACAGCATGCTGATCAGATCCAATGATCCGTGAGCTTTAGATCCTAATTTTTTTTCAGTGGTTCCCGCAAGATCTCAAACTTTTTGTCAAGGGTTCCCCGAAGGCAAAAAGGTTGAGAAACACTGGCCTAGCCCTTAAGGGTCAAGCTGGTCAGGACAGAGACAAGTCTGTGTTTTACACACACACACACACACTTCTTTAGAAGCACATGGTAAGAGACTCTAGGAGTCTAAGGTTCTAAGAAACCTCACATATATATGGTTCTTTAGAAGCACATAAAATGAGACTCGTGGGGAGTCGAGGAAATAAAACAGTACTGTTTTTTTTGTTTTTGTTTTTTCAAAAATATATTTCCCTTCTCCATAGCCTGCAGATAGAAAACAAAGGAAACTGGGTATGGTTTAAAGATGTCTGGACACATGAGGCGGGTCTGACCGATCTGTCTTGTGTAGGGTCTGTAATTTTTGTTAGACATAGACAGTTCCACTGTTCTAAGAAGTAGTAGAAAAAACTCAGACCTCTGTCACTGTCCTCCCTGCCGTGTAATAAAGTATAAGATAATCTGTTTGTATGGAGCTGTCTAGAAGCCGTGGGTAAGACAGCATCTGTCCACTATGTTGTGATTTGTGATTATAGGGAAGGTACAGAAAATCCTATACCTCTATGTGTCAAGGTGTTCTATAAGTTAATGTGAAAACTTACAAATGCTGACAGTAAGGGTCAGTTAAGGTCACTGTAAATAACAGTCCAATGAACTCCTGACCGAAAAGACGTGGAGCTCTGAACAGAAGAGTGGCCACGATGTAGAAACGATTATTCTCATTCAATTCTGTTTTTAGTGGCAAGTAATTAGTCGGTGTCTGGAGTCCATTTGGCTAAATAAAAAAAAAAGGGAAATCTGTCAATTTTTCTAATTCTACGTGTAAAGAGGTGCTCCTCCACAGAAGCCCCCACCCTCGGGGTTCTCTGTGAGGAATCCGCCCCTCCTTTCACATTCTTGTGAAGAAACTTACGGTAAGTTTCTCTTTCACATCCTTATGGAGAGGAAAAAGGAAAAAAAAGCGTTAACTTTTGGCTATGAAAAAAACGTGTGCATTTATTGTTTATATTTGCTAGGTAAACATTATATATGTTATAGGACTGCTCCAATGTACACCCTGTAAAGCCACGCGAGAATCATGGGTGGGGGGGTCCAATAACAAAAAAATGATGATTGGCAGGATGCCAAATGGGTATATCTCTTAACCACTTAAGCCCCGGACCATTTGGTAGCTAAAGGACCAGAGGTGAATTCAGAATTTTGCACTGCGCTGCTTTACCTGTAAATTGTGCGGACATGCAATGTTGTACCCAAACAAAATTTGCGTCCTTTTCTTCCCACAAATAGAGCTTTCTTTTAATGGTATTTGATTGCCTCTGCGATTTTTATTTTTTGCGATATAAATGGAAAAAGACCGAAAATTTTGAAAAAAAATGATATTTTCTACTTTTTGTTATAAGAAAAATCGAATAAACTCAATTTTAGTCATACATTTAGGCCAAAATGTATTCAGCCACATGTCTTTAGTAAAAAAAATGTCAATAAGCGTATATTTATCGGTTTGCGCAAAAGTTATAGCGTTTACAAACTAGGGTACATTTTCTGGAATTTACACAGCTTTTAATTTATGACTGCCTATCTCATTTCTTGAGGTGCTAAAATGACAGGGCAGTACAAAACCCCCCCAAATGACCCCATTTTAGAAAGTAGACACCCCAAGGAAATTGCTGAGAGGCATGTTGAGCCCATTGAATATTTTTTTTTTTTGTCCCAAGTGATTGAATAATGACAAAAAAAAAAAAAAAAAATTACAAAAAGTTGTCACTAAATGATATATTGCTCACACATGCCATGGTTATATGTGGAATTGCACCCCAAAATACATTCTGCTGCTTCTCCTGAGTACGGGGATACCACATGTGTGGGACTTTTTAGGAGCCTAGCCACGTACGGGACCCCGGAAACCAAGCACCGCCTTCAGGATTTCTAAGGGCGCAAATTTTTGATTTCACTCCTCACTACCCATCACAGTTTTGAAGGCCATAAAATGCCAAAATAGCACAAAACCCCCCCAAATGACCCCATTTTAGAAAGTAGACACCCCAAGGAAATTGCTGAGAGGCCTGTTGAGCCCATTGAATATTTTTTTTTTTTGTCCCAAGTGATTGAATAATGACAAAAAAATAAATAAATTACAAAAAGTTGTCACTAAATGATATATTGCTCACACATGCCATGGTTATATGTGGAATTGCACCCCAAAATACATTCTGCTGCTTCTCCTGAGTACGGGGATACCACATGTGTGGGACTTTTTAGGAGCCTAGCCACGTACGGGACCCCGGAAACCAAGCACCGCCTCCAGGATTTCTAAGGGCGCAAATTTTTGATTTCACTCCTCACTACCTATCACAGTTTTGAAGGCCATAAAATGCCAAAATAGCACAAAACCCCCCCAAATGACCCCATTTTGGAAAGTAGACACCCCAAGCTGTTTGCTGAGAGGCATGGTGAGTATTTTACAGCTCTCATTTGTTTTTGAAAATGAAGAAAGAACATTTTTTTTTTTCTTTTTTTTTTCAATTTTCAAAACTTTGTGACAAAAAGCGAGATCTGCAAAATACTCACAATACCTCTCAGCAAATAGCTTGGGGTGTCTACTTTCCAAAATGGGGTCATTTGGGGGGGGGGTTTGTGCCATCTGGGCATTACATGGCCTCCGAAACTGTGATAGGCAGTGAGAAGTGAAATCAAAAATTGACACCCTTAGAAAGCCTGAAGGCGGTGCTTGGTTTTTGGGGTCCCGTACGCGGCTAGGCTCCCAAAAAGTCTCACACATGTGGTATCCCCGTACTCAGGAGAAGCAACAGAATGTATTTTGGGGTGTAATTCCACATATGCCCATGGCATGTTTGAGCAATATATCATTTAGTGACAACTTTGTGCAAAAAAAAAATAAATAAATTTTTTCCGCAACTTGTGTCAACATATAAAATATTCCATGGACTCGACATGCCTCTCAGTATATAGCTTGGGGTGTCTACTTTCCAAAATGGGGTCATTTGGGGGGGTTTTGAACTGTTCTGGCATTTTATACACAACATTAGGAAGCTTACATCCACTCTTCTAACCACTTGAAGACAAAGCCCTTTTTGACACTTTTTGTTCACATGAAAACATATTTTTTTTTGCAAGAAAATTATGTTGAACCCCCAAACATTATATATATTTTTAAAGCAAAGGCCCTACAGAATAAAATGGTGGGTGTTGCATTTTTTTTTTCTACACAGTATTTGCGCAGCGATTTTTCAAACGCATTTTTTTGGGAAAAAATACACTTTTTTTAATTTTAATGCACTAAAACACACTATATTGCCCAAATGTTTGATGAAATAAAAAAGATGATCTTAGGCCGAGTACATAGATACCAAACACGACATGCTTTAAAATTTCGCACAAACGCGCATTGGCGACAAACTACATACATTTTTAAAAGCCTTTAAAAGCATTTACAGGTTACCCCGTTAGATTTACAGAGGAGGTCTACTGCTAAAATTACTGCCCTCGATCTGACCTTCGCGGTGATACCTCACATGCATGGTGCAATTGCTGTTTACATATGACGCCAGACCGACGCTTGCGTTCGCCATTGGGCAAGAGCAGGGCAGGACAGGGGTGCTTTTTTTATTTTTTTATTATTAATTTTGCTTTTTTATTTTATTTTTAAACTGTTGCTTCCATATTTATTTATTTTTATCACTTTTATTGTTATCTCAGGGAATGTAAATATCCCCTATGATAGCAATAGGTAATGACAGGTACTCTTTTTTGAAAAAACTGGGGTCTATTGGACCCTAGGTCTTTCCTCTGCCCTCAAAGCATCTGACCACACCAAGATCGGTGTGATAAAATGCTTTCCCAATTTCCCAATGGCGCTTTTTATATCCGGAGGGGGGGGGGACATTCCTTCCCACTGCTTGTAAAAGCAGTCCAGAGGCTAATTAGCCACTAGGATTGCTTTTACATGAAAGCCGGCCGCTGGCTGAAAAGAATGATACCAAGATGATACCTAAACCCGCAGGCATCATTCTGGTATAAACATTCAAAGTCCAGCAACATACCAGTACGTTGCTGGTCCTTGTTGGACATGTATTGTAATCTTTTTTTTCATGCAGCCTGTTGGCTGAACGAAAAAAAAAGATTGATCGGTGGGTATGCCCACCATTAGAATACCGCCCTTCATCCACCCACTTCTAATGATGGGCATACATGCACCATTTATATATGCCGAAGCATGGGGGCATCTTCCCGCAAAAGTTATGCCGCGTACACATGGTCAGACTTTTCCACGGGCAAGCCTCCGTCGGAATTTCGACCGTATATACGCGGCATTAGGAGCAAAATCGCTCCTCCGCTCCTGCTGCCCCAATGCTTCGGCATATATGCTTTTTTTTTTTAACTGTGGTGGTGAAATCACCTCCTACAGCACTGGAGTCGCAGGGATCAGGCCTGTCTCTGCGAACGCTGCAGTTATGTGTGTTGTGTTTTGCAAGTGACAGTGATCGATCGATACTGCACTTCGGTGGCCTGGGCTGGACGGAGGGGCAAAACGCAGGTGCCAGCAGGTATCTGGGCTGATCCCGCTAACACTGCGTTTTTGGGAACCCTAAACTGCTGGGGACGCTAGTATAGATCTGATCAGATCAGATATTGAGCTGATCAGATACTATACCACTAAGGGGGTGTATGCTTCACGTGTGGGTGTTAGCGCTACTGGCACTAACCTGACGCTGCCTGGGGTGTGACGCAGACCCTCTCTGATGCTAAAACCTAACTGATATCACCCGCCGGGCGATCAGGGGGTTAAACCTTTATTGGGTTATATACGGCGGGTGCCCTGACACTATAAAAAGCAAACTAACTAACCAGTGTCACCCGTAACACTTATATGATGATCACTGGTGAAAGGGTTAACTAGGGGCAATTAGGGGGTTAAAACCTTTATTAGGTAATATATGGTGGTACCTGACGCTATATAAAAACCTGACGGCGAACCTAAAAAAAAATTACTGGCTACCTATCGGCATCACCGACACTAAGACAACGATCATAAAAACGATTGCTTAGCGACAGTGGTGATAGGGGGTGAAAGGGTTACCTGGGGGGCGATCAGGGGGTTAAACCTTTATTAGATAACATATGGGGGTACCTGACGCTATAAAAACCTGCGGCGAACCTAAAAAAAATTACTGGCTACCGATCAGCATCACCGACGCTAAGACATCGATCAGAAAAATGATCGCATAGTGACGCCGGTGCTAGGGGGTGAAAGGGTTACCTGGGGGGTGATCAAGGGGGTTACACCTTTATTAGGAAATATGGGGGTACCCGACGCTATAAAAACCTGCGGCGAACCTAAAAAAAATTACTGGCTACCGATCAGCATCGCCGACGCTAAGACATCGATCAGAAAAATTATCGCTTAGTGACAGTGGTGATAGGGGGTGAAAGGGTTACCTGGGGGGGCGATCAAGGAGGTTAAACCTTTATTAGGTAATATATGGGGGTACCCGACACTATAAAAACCTGCGGCGAACCTAAAAAAAATTACTGGGTACCGATCAGCATCACCGACGCTAAGACATCGATCAGAAAAATGATCGCATAGCCACGGCGGTGCTAGGGGGTGAAAGGGTTACCTGGGGGGTGATCAAGGGGGTTAAACCTTTATTAGGTAATATATGGGGGTACCCGACGCTATAAAAACCTGCGGCGAACCTAAAAAAAATTACTGGCTACCGATCAGCATTGCCGACGCTAAGACATCGATCAGAAAAATTATAACTTAGTGACAGTGGTGATAGGGGGTGAAAGGGTTACCTGGGGGGCGATCAAGGGGGTTAAACCTTCATTAGGTAATATATGGGGGTACCCGACGCTATAAAAACCTGCGGCGAACCTAAAAAAAATTACTGGCTACCGATCAGCATCACCGACGCTAAGACATCGATCAGAAAAATGATTGCTTAGTGACAGTGGTGATAGGGGGTGAAAGGGTTATCTGGGGGGTGATCAGGGGGTTAAACCTTTATTAGGGGGGGTTAGGGGGCTACACTGGACCTAAAACTAAATGTAGTGACACTTTTACAGTCACAAATGTCACTGATTGCAGTGATCACTAAATAAATGGTCACTGCAATCAGTGACACTGTGACTGGGGGCTGGGGGGGGCTGGGGGGTGATCTGGGGGTGTCTGGGGGGGCCTGGGGGGGCGATTTATGTGCCTATGTGTCCTGGTGTCAGTGTGCTGTTTTATGTACTAACCTGGCATCTTCTCCTGTACGGCGCTCGGTATATGTGAGCGCCCCAGGAGAGATGACATCACTTCCTCCTTCCTGGCAGGCAGGGGAAGCTCTCTCATTCACCGGGAGCGATCGAGAGGGGGTGGCCGGAATCGAACGGCCGTCCCCTCATGTCGGATCGCTCTCGAAGGTAAAACGACCGCTCACTGTAAAGAAGGGGGGTCCGATCGGACCCCCCAACTATACAAAGGCAATCACGTACATATACGTGATTCTGCCTGTCGGTGCCATTCTGCTGACGTATATTTACAGTGGGCGGTCGTTAAGTGGTTAACCAAAGCTTTATTTTGAAAAATTTATTTTTGCACATTAACCCCCAAGTACCGGCTTATCTATGTGCAAAATATTGCCATTTGACCAAAAATTTCGGAGTTTTAAAAAAAAAAAATGACATCTTAAAGGAACATAACACTTTAAACACTTAAGCCTAATCTGTGTATTAGTGGACGATTGTAGTGGTACTGATAACACCCTGTTTTGAGGCATAGTCAAAAAATGTATAATTTATACATTTCTAGAAAAGGGGATGCATGATGCTATAGAGATCACCCTACAACACCTCTATAAACCCTGTAAAGTAAGCCGATGGAACTTACCGCTTTATACAGGACTTGAGGGAAATTAACAGTTTAGTTATACTTAGAGCACCAGTTGTATCTGATGTGCCATGCCACAGCCTCATCTTGCTACATGCTGTTTTTGGACTGCTTTGTGATACTATTTTTAGTTTAAATTTTAGCGCTGCACTGCTTTTTATATGTACTCTGCCTAAGGACTTTTATATTGACCTTTCAGTGTTCAGCTGCTCTCATTGGGGTTCTTTGGTTTGTTTTTGCGCTGTCTGTTTTTTCTTTATATGCCACAGCCATACCATCCGATGCTACCCATTTCACTTCATAGTGATTGGTTTAGCAAATGCGTTTTAGCGTCCTGGTGGACGAGGGGAGGGCATTCCCTTGTGGACACAGCCCATCTTTTCATTTATCCTTCACGGCCGGTGACTAACCTGGTGGATGATATCCTCAGGGTTATGTACCCTTTGTTGTCTACGCAATTATGCTCTAGACCACATTGCGAGCCCACCTGCGAGACCACGCCTACACATAGATCGGTCCTGCTACAGTATGTAATTACTCTTTGGAGGCCGGTTAAATGGACGGGTTGAGTTTGCACCCAGAAGGACACTCTGTATTCAGAGTCATTGAATCCTTTATTCGGGTCATTGGATATATTTATATAGATTATAGGGAGATGGAGAGATAGAGGGCTTTTTGGTTTCATTTTAAGGGCCAGAAGTTTGTTTCACTTCGGCAGGTAAACCAATCAAGCAATAGGTTAAATTGATTGGCTGTTTTCAGCTTTCCAGGTTCTTGCCGAGGTAGCCATCCTAGCATTTGAGACTCACATATGGACGCAGACCAAGCCGCTAAGGATGCTGCATTACAGCCTCGAACACTTGATGGGTCTGTGCGACTCACAGATTCCACCTAGGTCTGGCCCAGTATAAGCTGGGATTAATAATTCAACTTTAAGGACCCCATAACGAGAACAACAAGTGGTCCACAGGGGGCAACTTCTTATGAAACAAGACTTTGGAATCAATGTGATCTTTTATGTCTGCCAGCCATTCAGTCCCCTCTTCCCGTTTTCATTCTGACCTCTCCACAGCCCTATTCCCTCCAGCTTGACACATAGAATGTGTTTTCAGTCACAAGCAGTTATGGCTGCCCTAGTAAATGAACATGGGATAGAGACAGGGTTCACCACAATGGAAAATTGTTATCAATACTTACTGTAATTTTCCTTTCCTGGCCTGTCCTCACGTCAGCACACTATGGGTTAACCCCTTCCTCCGGTCTCCCAGTACCACCTTCTTTTAGCTGATAAATAGGGGGCCCCTCCTCCCTTGCCCTTGTTCCACTTAACTGGAGGACGACAGGCTTATCGGGAGGGAAAAGAGCTGTGCTGACGTGAGGACAGGCCAGGAAAGGAAAATTACAGTAAGTATTGATAACAATTTTCCATTTTCCTGGCCAGCCTCACGTCAGCACACTATGGGATTTAATTTAGCTGATTTAGGGTGGGGAAAAGATAAGACTCGAACAACAACTGAAAATGCTGCTATAGTGAATATTTTATTTTGTTTGCAGAGGTGTGGACACCACTGCGTTTCCAAAATTTGATGCGTTGGCCGCTGTGACATCTAAACTGTAGTGTTTAGCGAAGGTTTCGCAGGAGCTCCAACTATCGGTCCTGCATATGTCTTCAATCGGTATCTTAGCTGAAGCTGCCCATGAGGCTGCCACCCCTCTGGTAGAATGAGCTCTAAGAACTTGTGGAGGCGTCAGCCCCTGTTTCTCATACGTGAGGCTTATCACCTTGGTGATCCAAGTCGCTATGATTCTTGCGGATGCCGCTTGTCCTTTCCTAGGCCCGGATGGCAGGACGAAAAGGGTATTAGTTTTGCGTACCTGTAGAGAGCGGTGTAGGTAAATTGAGAACAAGTTGACCATGTCCAGTGGTCTGAGATCTAGCTCTTCCGCTTGTTTTGGTGGCTGTGTGAAGCTTGGTAGGACTGCCTCCCAATTCACATGGAATTTGGAAACCACTTTAGGTGTTACGGCCGGTGAGGGCCTTAAGATCACTTTGTCCTGGAGAATGATGCAATATGGATTCTTGCAGGACAGAGCTGCTAGTTCTGAAACCCTTCTTGCCGACGTTATGGCTGTAAGGAAGATCAGCTTGACTGTCAAGAACCAAAGCGGGCATGTCTCTGCAGGGATGAATGGATGTAGGAGCAGGGCTTTTAGTACCGTGCCCAGATCCCATGCTGGGAACAGGGGTCTCCTTGGTGGTTTCAATTTTATGACTGCTCTGAGGAACTGTCTTATTAGAGGCTCACCTGCCCACTTGTGACCTGTGAAGCACGCCAATGCTGACACTTGAACCTTTATGGTGTTATAGGCTAAGCCCGCTTTTAGAGCTGACTGTAAGAAGTCCAACACTTGCGCAATGCTTGGGGATAACGGAGAAAACTTCTGTTGCAGGGCAAATGCCGTAAATTTCTTCCAAATTCTGTTATAAGTGACATTGGTTGTGGCTTTTCTAGATTTTAGTAGCGTCGAAATTACTTCCTCCGAGATGCCTTGTGACTGTAGTCTGGCCGATTCAACAACCAAGCCATCAGCTGTAACCTGCCCGGGTTGGGATGACACCATTGGCCCTGCTGTAGAAGGTCTCTCTTCAGTGGCAGCTGTATTGGGGGGACTGCCGCCATCTGTAGGAGCAGAGGGAACCATGGTCTCCGTGGCCAGAAGGGCAGGATTACAATTGCATGGACGTTCTCCCTCGCAATCTTCAGTAGGGTTTTCATTACCAGAGGTAACGGTGGAAAAAGGTAGACAAAGGGAAGATCCCACGGAATTGAGAAGGCGTCTTGGGCTACTGCCTCGTCGCAGCGAAACCTTGACACGAACCGGGGTGTCTTCGCATTCCATGGAGTCGCCATTAGGTCTACCGAGGGTGTCCCCCACTTGTGGAAGATTGTCTCTAGGACGTCCCTGTTGAGTGTCCATTCGTTCTTGTTGGGGAAATCCCAGCTCAGACGGTCTGCTATGTGATTCTGACTGCCCGGAATGTAGGCTGCCGTTAGGGCTTCCACATGCGCTTCTGCCCAAACGAATATGTTGGTTGCCACCTGCAACAGCGGCAAGCTCTTGGTTCCACCCTGTTTGGCTATATAAGCCAACGCCGTTCGGTTGTCCAACATCAGTTTGACTCGAGCCCCGTGGACTAGATTCTCGAAGGCCCACAGGGCCAGGTATGCTGCCTGTAATTCCAAGAGGTTGGAGTGTCTGGTTTCCATCCTGCTCCATTCGCCTTGAACCTGCCTGCCGAGGCAGTGAGCGCCCCAGCCCCGGAGACTGGCATCCGAGGTTATCCGAATCCAGTCTCCGGGGCTGAGGGGCATGCCCTGCGACAGGTTTTCTGGTGCTATCCACCACGCCAGGCCTTGGCGGATCCGTCTTGGTATGAAGATCTTCTGGTGCAATGATACGCCATCCCACTGGTTCAGGAAGGATGTCTGGAATGCTCTTGTATGGAATCTTGCCCAGGGGATAGCTGGGATCGCTGCGGTGAACATTCCCAGAAGTGTCATGCAATCCCTTGCTGACAGTGATGAGGACTCCATCACGCTGTTTACGCAGGCTACTAACTCGACTTTCTTGCGTCCTGGTAGCGAGACAAGCCCTTTTCTTGTGTTGAAAACAAGTCCCAGGTATTCCATCTCTTGAGAGGGGATCAGCTGGCTCTTCTGCTTGTTGATAATCCAGCCGAATTCTGATATAGTCTCCAGTACTAGCTTGCGCTGTGTCGCTAACTCTTCGCTTGTACGAGCCACTACTAAGATGTCGTCTAGGTAGTGGAAGATCTTTATGCCTCTTAATCGAATGACGGCGATGACAGCTAGCAAGATCTTGGAGAAGACCCGAGGCGCTGTGCTGATCCCGAAGGGTAGACACCTGAACTGGAAATGGTCTTCCCCTACCATGAATCTTAGGTATTTTTAGTGCTTCTCGTTGATTGGGACATGCAGGTACGCATCTGCTAAATCGACTGATATTAACCAGTCTCCTGGTTGCAGAACTGATATAATCGTAAATATTGATTCCATCTTGAATGTTTTGGGGACAATATAGTGGTTCAAGGATCTTAGGTCCAAAACCGGTCTTAGATCTCCTGATGCTTTGGGTACCAGAAAAATTGGTGAATAAACTCCCGTTTTCCTCTGTTTTAGAGGTACCGGTGTGATTGCATTTTTTTGAAGTAATTCGGTTATATATTCTAGTAAGCACTTCCGTTTTTTCTGGTCTTGTGGCCATTCTGTCTGGGCCACTATGTTGGGTGGTTTTTGTCAAAAAATTATTTTGTATCCTTGCTTGACCGTCTTCTGGACCCATTGGTCCTTGACCGTCTCCGCCCATACTCTCCAGAAGGATGCCAATCTGGCACCCACCTGGGGAGGATGGGCGGCTGACCCGTCAAAAAGACTTCTCCGATTTCTTAGCGGTCTGCGCGGCCTTGGTCTTTACGTTTCGTAGAAAAGAGTTCTGGGAGCTCTTCCAAAAGGGCCTTGTGTATTCTCGCCCCGGTCTGTATCATCTGGCATCCTGCGCCCTTCTGTAGTCTGATTGGCCTGACCGGGTGGCCTGCTGTCTTCTTTTAGGTCTTTGTGGTATCAGGCCCGACTTCCCTCCTGTAGCTCGTTTAATAGCTTCTTCTAAGGTGCCACCAAACAACGTTTTGCCATTAAATGGAATATTACAGAGACCCAGTTTTGAGGTACTGTCTGCTACCCAATGACGCAGCCATAGGGCCCTTTTTGCGGTCACTGCAAAAGCCATGATCCTAGCGAGAAGTTTTACTAAGTCCATAGAGGCTTCTGCCAGGAAGTCGGCTGAGAAATCCAATTCCTCCATTGCCGAAATGATTCTGTCCATTTCCACGTTAGACCTTAGAGCTGTCTGGACATTTGTGGTCCAAACCTTCAAGGCTCTGGAGACTGAGGTTAAGGCTATGGCAGGGCGGCAAGCCGCACCAGCAGATGAATAAACCTTCTTTAGGTCTGTATCCGCACGTCTGTCCATCGGGTCTCTGAAAGTTGTAGAATCCTGCAATGGCAGGGCCACTTGTCTAGCCAAGCGCTGTAAGGCCGCGTCTATGCCTAGTGGGGATTCCCAAAGGGCAGCTTCTGGAGTCTTAAATGGGTATAGCCTTGCGAAACGATTCTGTACATTTAACCTCTTTTCTGGCTTTTCCCATTCCTCCTCGAACCACTCTCGGATCTCTGGCAAGAGCGGAAAGGTCTCCCCTTGGTTCTTCCGGCTAGGAAAAAACCTTTTAATTTTTTCAGGTGGCTGGGCATCCTGTTCCCAGTCTATGGCCTCTTTTACGGCCGCAACGTAAGGCTCTATGCATTGAAAATCAAATAAGTACTCAGAGGTTTCCTCTGAGTCCGAGGAATCTCGTGACGACACCTCTAGCACTGGAGACGAATCTCGCCTTTGCTCCGCTGTGCTCCTGATTCTAGCTTTAGTCCCCGGAGCCCTGAAGCCTGAGGCTGACTGTATACTTTCTGTCACTGCCTCGTGAATATAGTCTTTTATTCTGCGTGCCTCCGCTTCTTTGTCTGTGGCTACCTCTTTGATGCAGTCTGCGCATAAGAGTTTCCCAGGAGCGGATGGCGCTGAACATGCCCAGCAAAACCCCTCATTAGGGCGGCCTCCGGTCACATTTGGCTCTGCTACTGTAGCAGTTTGAGTAGTTTTGCGACCTGGGCTGGATTGGGATTTGTGCATTGTCCGAGACCCAGACGCTTGCGGAGATTTAGAACGGTGGCAGGTCTTTTTCTTCCGCACTTGTCTTGTATTAGGGCTTCTGCTCCTAAAAGACAAAACACCTCTTTAGTTTTGGTGTTGCACTCTTTTATATTGTGGCCCCCGTAGACCCCTCCTACCTTTCTGGTGATCTTCGTGCATTATGGGGCTGTGGTGAGCTCATGCTATATAAAAGACAGGATATAGCCAATAAGCAACAGGAAAATTCTCACTCTCATATATATATAATAGTTATCTCTTTTAAATAAATGCTCTTTACCTTGCATTTAGTCCAATTTCTCTAGGGGTGGCAGCAGTATATTTGAGAAACACTGAGTGCTGTTAGGTAAAATAAAGTTCATGTCACTTTAAAAAAACAGGCAGTGCATAATGCTGACACAATCTCTCCACTCCCCCTCACTGAAGGAGACTCACCAGGACGTCTCTCTCAAGCACTGAGGCATACAGCAATGATTTTCCTGGCTTACAGGGCTTTTCTAGCCACGCTAGTTCACGCCCCCAGCGCCGCCCACAGTACCGCCCCCCTCCGTGACATCATCGCAATTCCACAGAAAGCACGGAGGGGGCGGCCGGCACACTCCTAAGGAGCCCAGCAGCATGGAGCATGAGAGGAGACAGCATCACCACAGCCCTGTATGTAAGCTCCTATAGCTCAATATGCCCGCATAGCTCATGCACCTCGAGCGTCCAGTGTTCTAAAAGGATGCTACCTTTAGTATTCTGGACCTTCCAGTCCCAGGAGAGGCTTGAACCTGGGTGGGTGGGTTCGGCAGGGGGGTTTGTTCTGTGTTGTTTTGTTGTTTTTCGTGGTGGTCTGGTCGTCCGACCAAAAAAAAGGAACAAGGGCAAGGGAGGAGGGGCCCCCTATTTATCAGCTAAAAGAAGGTGGTACTGGGAGACCGGAGGAAGGGGTTAACCCATAGTGTGCTGACGTGAGGCTGGCCAGGAAAGTTGGTTTTATAATATACCACTTCTTGTTTTACCTGTTACCAAAGGTGTTGCCAAAGGCTGAATCTCTCTTCTGGAGATATAGGGAGATATATCCGGGTGCCCGATTAAAGGTATCTGAAAATTGCTGTGGTTGTAGCACCCAGACTTGGCCTCCTCGATAGGAAAAAGGAATGTTTTATTTGTATGCAAGGGACAATTGTAAGACTGACAGGTGTCCTCGCCAAAAAAACATGGTGGAGAACTGCGCCCTGTAGGGTTTTTTCCCAAAGATGGTCCCGGTTCAAGTTCCAGTCCCAGGAGAGGCTTGAACCTGGGTGGGTGGGTTCGGCAGGGGGGTTTGTTCTGTGTTGTTTTGTTGTTTTTCGTGGTGGTCTGGTCGTCCGACCAAAAAAAAGGAACAAGGGCAAGGGAGGAGGGGCCCCCTATTTATCAGCTAAAAGAAGGTGGTACTGGGAGACCGGAGGAAGGGGTTAACCCATAGTGTGCTGACGTGAGGCTGGCCAGGAAAGTTGGTTTTATAATATACCACTTCTTGTTTTACCTGTTACCAAAGGTGTTGCCAAAGGCTGAATCTCTCTTCTGGAGATATAGGGAGATATATCCGGGTGCCCGATTAAAGGTATCTGAAAATTGCTGTGGTTGTAGCACCCAGACTTGGCCTCCTCGATAGGAAAAAGGAATGTTTTATTTGTATGCAAGGGACAATTGTAAGACTGACAGGTGTCCTCGCCAAAAAAACATGGTGGAGAACTGCGCCCTGTAGGGTTTTTTCCCAAAGATGGTCCCGGTTCAAGTTCCAGTCCCAGGAGAGGCTTGAACCTGGGTGGGTGGGTTCGGCAGGGGGGTTTGTTCTGTGTTGTTTTGTTGTTTTTCGTGGTGGTCTGGTCGTCCGACCAAAAAAAAGGAACAAGGGCAAGGGAGGAGGGGCCCCCTATTTATCAGCTAAAAGAAGGTGGTACTGGGAGACCGGAGGAAGGGGTTAACCCATAGTGTGCTGACGTGAGGCTGGCCAGGAAAGTTGGTTTTATAATATACCACTTCTTGTTTTACCTGTTACCAAAGGTGTTGCCAAAGGCTGAATCTCTCTTCTGGAGATATAGGGAGATATATCCGGGTGCCCGATTAAAGGTATCTGAAAATTGCTGTGGTTGTAGCACCCAGACTTGGCCTCCTCGATAGGAAAAAGGAATGTTTTATTTGTATGCAAGGGACAATTGTAAGACTGACAGGTGTCCTCGCCAAAAAAACATGGTGGAGAACTGCGCCCTGTAGGGTTTTTTCCCAAAGATGGTCCCGGTTCAAGTTCAAGGCATGCCTATGTGCCTCCGAGCATTAGCATCCTATGCGATGGTAGTCAGGATGTCAACATCATTTACCCCTGGGCAGACCTACTACTTTATCCACCACTCGCAATGTGACAATGTTACTTAAAATATTCACACCTAGCCCGATTTTAATGCCTTTTTAGGATTAAATAGGAGAACAGGGTGAGGTAGTACCACAACATGACTGTATACACATTGCTCAACGGGACACTTCTCCCAGGTCATTTATGACTTCCACTGTTTTACCCAATATACACAAGGGTTTTGTAGATTCTGTTGTTGTTAGAGTGCATTTGCAGAGTCAGCTGCTAGAGCAGCCAGCACATACCCAAATGCCAGTACTAATACCTGAAATAGCACTACAAGATCATACATTATTAGTCTCCAGACACATGCCACAGAGATTTGAAGGATTGGGTGGGGGATGGACTTTTCCTCAAAGAGGGGAAGCCACACAGCTAGTGCATCTTTGTTTTTTGCCTAATATCACAGTAGGCAATAGGGGATGGCCGAATGCATGTGAGGTTTTACTAAAAGATTCTTTTTATTTTAGGCCTACCTAAACTTGTTAAAGTTTGGGGTATTCCTGACGCATGTGATGCACCGTGACACAAACACACCACACAAAGTGAAACATGGACACCTTCTGTATCCTACTACACCTTTCACTCTTTCACAGGATAAAGGAAAAAATGAGTAGAACCAAAGATAAATTTAGGAAAGCCACAGGGGAAAATTTCCATAAATGAGATAAAATGTTACCAGTGGTTCTTGCCAAGATCAGAATGACCCCCAGTGAAACCACAGGGTACTCTCTGTTCGAGATTCTTATGGGTAGACCCTCTCCCACCCCTTGAGCTAAGAACACCCCTTATCTTAGAAGCAGGAGATCTTGATCAGATAAGGGAGGAAAAATGTCACAAAGTTAATTGAAACTGTAGACCAAGTTGAAAGAAATGTTGCTCGCACATCTCTTGTTTTTCTTCACAGAAACCAACACATCCCTTTCGAGTAGAGGGCGAAGTAGGAGTAGGACCAAAAAAGCAGGAATATCCCTTTTGGACCTCCTTCCACAGTAGTCGCGGTGACCCGGACAGCCATCCTAGTGGATAATTCCCAAGCCTGGATCCATGCCAGTCGAGTAAAACGTCAAAGTGGATTGTGCGAAGCAAGACAAAGACGCAGATAAAGCTTCAGTTCTGGACCAAGGAGGTGAAGCAGGTGTTGTAAATCCTCAAAGCGAATACAGTAAATTGACTTTGTTTACTGCTCAGGATTATGAGAAACTTTGGATACTCCTGGGGGTGACCACACTTTCAGTGTTTCCCCCAACCTGGATCATAACTATATATATATATATATATATATATATATATATATATATATATATATATACCACCCAGAAGATTTAGGTGTCATAAAAGACATCTGTGGAAAAGGAACCATCTCTAGCCACACTAAAAGACATGCTAGAGTGAAAAGATAAATGTTATTGTTAAAGTTTAAATATGCTTATGCTAGGGAATCAGGATATGACAAATGTTGGATATGTGGTAAGCTCCACCCGGGTACCACTAGAGTCCCTTTAATGGCGGTGCCTTTAAGGCTTCACTCCTCTTCTAAAAGGGTACCCCACCTATTTGTTTTACTGATGTCACAAGAACATTTTCAAACAACACTTTTGTGTTTCAAGCCATGGGTAGAAGCCACTCCCCAGATTTGTGCTTTAAGTTAGGTAATTCCGCAAGAGGTGCTACAGCTTGCCAACATGCTGCACTTAAAGCGGAGGTCCACCCAGCAAAACATTTTACATAAAAAATCCTATTAAAAAATTAATAGAAAGAAAAAATGTTTTAGACTCACCCAAAATGCCCGTTGCTATGCGGAAGTCCCCTAATCTGCCTCTAATGTGCATCTTCTAATCCGCGGTGGGTCTCCTTCCACTTCCTCTTCTTGTGAATGGGGCGCGCTGCCTTCTGGGAACTGTGTATCCCAGGAGGCAAGCCGCCCATTCACAAAGCGATGTGCGAGTGGTGCATGCGCAGTAGGAAACGGGCAGTGAAGCCCGTAAGGCTTCACTGCCTGTTTCCCTTAGTCAGGATGGAGGAGCCGGGACCTGCCAGCAGCGATCGATCGCCGTGGCGGGACCGACATCATGGGCGAGTAGGACAGGTAAGTGTCCTTATTAAAAGTCAGCAGCTACACTGTTAGTAGCTGCTTACTTAAAAAAAAAATATATAAATCTGGCTGCACCTCCGCTTTAAGTTTTCAGCAGCATCATGGTATAGCTCCTTCTTCCGTACCTCAGACTTGTATTTAATTCTATGTTGCTAGAATTATTAAATGCCAACCCACCTCTACAGTAGGACAATTGTAGTCAACTATAGCATTCTCCGGTCTCTCTCACGAGCTAAGGAGAATTTTCCAAAGGTTGCCTTTGGCCCTTGTCAAGAATACATACATCTGTTGCAAGGATGTTATCCCCGTATCCCTTTAGAATCCCAGGGATGCTGTTAGTTAGCGGCCCTGGTCCCGGTAATGGGGGTATTAGGTGATAGTAAAGGAGGACACCTTCTTAAAGCTAGTTTTTACCCCAGGTATCCTCTCAGACATATTACTGAAAGAGAATTGTTTGATGAAAAGGATATGGCCTGGGCCTGTTTCCCTTCCTGTACAGGTTAGGGAATAGATTTAATGAAAAGGCTCAATAATTATACGGGTATTTATTGATAATTTAATGATATTGCCAAATAAAATATAGAAACTAGAGCAATCAGGAAGCAATTAGAACTCCATGACCTGGTCATTGAAAGTATGAGTGCTGCACTTACAGGCCTATGTGAAGTTACAGAGGACTGTGAGTGTTGCACTTGGGTTCATAATACATCCATTGAGGTCCCTGATTATTATGACATTATTGACCAACATAGAAGGTAGACAAGCTACCACAAGAGGCCAGGAATATTGCCAAAACATGGAGTCCCTTCGGAGAGGGAGGGTTTTGGATTTGGAGGTATTTTCTCTTGGTTTAAAGATATCGTGCTTACCATTATAATCTTAATCCCTTGTAGTGATATTCTACTTATGCTTTAAGTGTTGTATGTGCATAGTGGAAAGGGCCCAACAGCCCCCTAGTGATATATTGCCTTATGCAATGTATATGAAAGCTTATAAGGACATTCAGATAGGTTCTTAAGCACCCCACATGTAAGCACTCTGCATATAGTTATTAGAAATTACACATATGATTTAAGGGGGGGGGGGTTACAACTCTCTGTATTGCTAGGTGTATTACCCCATACCCCATATGTATATGTTAGCTAAGTCACCATATAATCAAAAGCTGTAGGAATTCATTTTCATGAATTAAGAGGGGACTGAAGGAATATGAACCAATGTGACTACATTTTGTAGTCAGCATCCATCTTAGGATAGATTAGCTTACTTGGTATAGCGGTACCCCCAGTTAAGAGGGCTGCTGGTATTGATTTGGGCCCTGTAATGCACCGCTGTCAGGCCCTAGCAATCGGCTCTAACCTCCCGTGGCACAGCTAGTAGTAGTGTGATAAGACAGCGTGTCCGCAACTGTTGGTGACGCAGTCTTATAGCAAGCATGCACAGCAATATACTTCTAAACTCCTATAAAAGTAACGGAAGCTGACACCAACTGTACTTGACCCAGATATTTTACTAATGCAAATGGGCAAGTAATAAAATAACAGTATAACAAAGTGCAGATTTTGAGAATAAACAGTATTTAAATGAACAAACAATCGGATAACTCAAATAATGCTATGCGGATCTATCGCTGCCCCTTTTCAATCACTTCCCCTCGTGGGTAGACTAACTCAATAGTATCTACCTACACAGTCAGGCCTGACTGTTTCCTTGAACTTCCATTTAGATCAATCTTCGCATGCAATCTTTCGGTGGTGCACTTGCTGAACAAACTTTATAATCCAAACGAATAGTGAAGATAAAGTATCTGTCTATGAGCAAGTGCTCTCTTACCACCCGGACAAGTCCAAGTCCGTTTCCTCCACCGATTCGTCTAGGAACAGGAATCCACCGACATCCAGGCCTTCGGTCCTTCTGATATAGTACAGCAAGGATGAGAAGATGTCTCTGAGGTTCCGCTAGGCTGGCAGAGGGCTCTTTGGAGAAATGCACAAGGCCCAGGCTTCAGGCCTTGTGCACACAGCAGTTCAGCACAGGGATCCTCTTGCTAGGAGAGGGGGTGTCCAAAGAGACAGAATCAACTCCGCCTCCCCTTTATAAAGTCTGCTCCATGGCAATGCACCCTGGGTGCTGCAGGATGTACTGGGAAATGTAGTCTCTCTGTATTAAAGGGGTATACCACGCTACATTGGTATGAAATAATCCTTTGCACAGATATTGTTTTATTATGTTCTTACAGAATCTGAGATTCCCTGAAGTGATGTTTATACTCTTCTAACCTTGTGTCTGTGCAGACATTGTTTTAGAACACTGTGTCAGATCTCATAAACAACCCTTGTTTATGAGACACTCTGTGAGAAGTCTCACACTCAACATAAGATGTATTATTGTTTAAGTTGATTTCTGCACGTCCTCTTGTTGTTGTAATTCCCCATATAAGATGTGATAATTAAACTGCTTAGCAGATCACTTTGGACAAAGAATACTGCCTGTCTGTGTGTCACAAATTTGTCCACTGAGGTCCCTGAGCTCGCTGAGACGGAGGAATACAACTTGGTCAGATCTCGTATGTCTATTGGGTTAAGGAGACCCACCCCGACAGTAACAATCCAAAATGGCAAGACTGGAAGGAGGAAGCCTGTTCAAAATATTGCTCTAGAAAGGAGCAAAAAAAATGGTATATATAACCGAAGGAGATAAAGTATTGGTAATGAAATATTTTATATATTGAATATATGTAAACAGGGAAGTGTCAAGCAAGGTAATCAATCAGGATGAATAAGGGTTTAAGTAAGAGTGGACTGAGTCAATTAAAATGTGTTGGATATACTGTAGTATATATGAATGAACATAGTGAATATAAGCAGTGTGTGGGAGGTGTATATGCATAACACCATGTATAATAGGGATACATAAGTATATCTAATAAGTAAATTAGATGAGGAAATATGATGTAAAGAAATATGATATGGAAGGGACTTGTGTGTTGTATACTAGGGACAACTTAAAAAAGGTTTTGTAAGCCTAAATGTATGCTATGAAACACCTGAATGTATAGAGCGGTAAGGAGAGAAAACGTAGGGTGGAGAGGATTAGTAAAAATACTAGAGCTTCATAGACAGAGGATTGCAGGCACAAGGAACCATACCTTTAAAAAGAGATATAGATAGCATCAGGTCGCCCCCAAAGCTCTGGCAGATGTAAGCACCTGAGCTGCCGGCTTATAAGCACTCACCACTCGGCTGGCATCTGTCACCAGTCAAGTGTGGACGTGAGGGTGCCAGTGCGCAAGCACCCAGTCCAAGGGGAAACATACCAAACGACAAGGACCAGAAGGCGTGGCTCAGTACGTGCAGAATGGAAAGGGAACGGCATTTGTCGTTCCTAGGCAATGGACTAAGCCCGCAGACTCCGATGATGGAAACGGCCGGCAATGTGTAGGGAGGGTGAAAAGCCTCTAAGAGTTTCTGGTGGTCATCCATAAAGGAGAAGCGGGGTATCAGGGATTGGCAAAAGCACGAAACGGGCAACAAACGGGATTGTATTCCAATAGGTGCTCCGTGCGTCCGTATGGGTGCACATGTATGCCCAACGGTGAAGTTGTGCCCCGCCACCCACAGGGCACCCCCCCAGTAGCCTCAAGGCGGCAGCACCTCATCCAATACAAATAACGGGAACAACCAACCAAACAAAAGCTGGTCCCGCAAATAAAGTGGAAATGCAACAGAGAGACTTAAAATAAAATCGCATCAATTATACAGCAAATATAGAACACTTATGTACAGTATAATTAGGGAAACTCACTACATAGAAAACACACTTATAAATAACAATATATTTAGTTAAAGTCTAATATCTATACATAATGAATTACAGTACTTATAAATCATGATAAAGAATAAATCAGAAAAAATCCGGAAAACAGAAACGGGAATATATACATCATAGGAAAGGAAATGGGGGAAAAAGGAAAGGAGGGAAGAGAAGAGGAAGGGAGGGGAACACAGGACCAAAGAATACAGAAATTATAGAAAGGGTTTGAAACTAAGTTTAGTTGAAACGTGGAAAAACGGTCGCTTTTAGATTGTAGATCCAAGTTGCAATAGGGTTTTGTCAACATTTCCTCCTCTAGCATGGAGTGGGACATGTTCCAAAGCGATAAATGTAATCATTTTGTGATCAAAACCATGAAACAAGCCAACATGGCGACTAATCGCCGTCTCCATTTTGTTTTTAAAAATGGGCTTAATGTGATCGCGAATACGCTTAAAGAAGGGACGTTTGGTCTTTCCAATATAGAAACCATCACATTGGCAAATTGCTAAATAAACAATGCCAGGAGTCTGGCATGTAATTATTGTTGCAAAGTACGATTGATAGGTGCAGCGGAGTCAATTCAGATCAGATGTTGTGGAGTAACCAGAACTGGCTTCTTTATTGGAACATAACCACACTAGCAAAGATGTCACGTCACATGGTAAGAACACAGACAGGAAAAAGTAACCAACAAGTACATCACTATGTACAGGAAATACAACACATAGAAAAATACATAGCATAACATATCACTGAGCATTAGCGACATCTTGTGTCCTTTTTCTGAACTGCAGTCAATAAACTAAGCTGAAGGTTTGTTGTATCTCCAAAACCCCTTCTCAACAACTAAGGCTTAGGCCTCGTACACACGACCGATTTTCTCGTCGTAAAAAACACGTCGTTTTTTTCGACGAGATTCTTGTTAAGCTTGTCGATTTTCTCGTCAAGCTTTCCATGCGTACACACTGACATTTCCCAATTTCCTCGTTGTTTTCCGCGCTCACGTCCAGCACGTACGACGGCACTATAAAGGGGAAGATCTTTTTTCTTGGCGCCACCCCTTGGGCTGCTTTTGCTGATCTCGTGTTACCGCGTGTGAAGTAAAAGTTTGGGAAGAGACGATTCGCGCTTTTCAGTCTTCGTACTTTTCAGATCGTTTTCTGCGGTTCAGTTTGTGCTTGTGGGTTCGTATCTTGACTTTCAGGGCGTCTAGGCAGGTCGTATCTGTTTTACAGTGCGTTCTTGCCTGTTCGTTTCTGATTTTCAGTTCGTTATTCATAGGCCTTGCTGTTCTAAAGTGTGTTCTGTTCTGTACGTTCTGATAAGACGACCATTTCTTAGCCATGTCGCCTGGACGTTCTCGTCGTCGAGTTCGTGCTGTGCGTGCGCTTGGTGTTGGTCTGCTTGTTTTGGACCAAGACCAGTCCATGAATGGTGTGAGGAGGAGTTCATGGACCAAGAATTGGTTGCTCCAGCGGGACCAATTCTGCCATATGCCTCTGCTGCGGGAGATCGTCGAGAATAATCCTGAGGACTACAGGAATTTTCTGCGGATGTCTGACCCCGTTTTTCAGGAACTGTTGGCTTAGGGGGCCCCCTATATTACCAGGAAGGACACCGTTATGCGGGAAGCCATCAGTGCTGAGCAGAGGCTCATCGCCACGTTGCGTTACCTGGCGACAGGGAGAAGTCTTCAGGACTTGAAGTTCACCACAGGCATCTCCCCCCAGGCTCTGGGCCTCATAATCCCAGACACCTGTTCTGCCATTATACAAGTCCTGCAGGAGGACTATATTAGGGTAAGTTTTCTCCCTTAACATCACATTTTATGTATTACATGTATGCTAATGTATTGTATTTCTTTCATCCTTCCCTAATTACCATGATTGTAATATGCTGAGAATGTCCCCTTTGTCCCCATGCATGCTGGAAGCTTTAGATTGCCCCTTTTTTCTCCTCCATAAATATTTCCCTTCACTAACTTTTCCAGCAGGGGCGCCTGTTGCTCCAAATGTTTGGGGGTTCAAACACCAATTTAGGAAATAAACTTCCTCCTTTTTTGCTCTGGGGCCTATTAAACGCCCCCAGTTGTCCCCTCTAATGCAGCCATTTTGTTCCCTCCAATGCAGCCATTTAGTCCCCTCTAATGCAGCCAGTTTCCCCCAGCCCTGCACTTACCTTCTTGTGGTCAGCGCCATCCTTCTTCTGTCCTTGATGTCTTCTCCTTCCCTTGATGTTGCATCAGCCAATCATGTTACCATTAAACAGACTTGGTGAACAAGATTGGCAGAGCAGCCTGCCAGTGTTTCCCCAAGGAATGCCCCCCCCCCCCCTGCGTCCCCTATTTTACTTTTAGGAAGCCAATTACATCCCTCAGGTTGTAATGTGCAAGACTATTTTACTACCTGTTTCTTCTATGCAATTTGAACCCCCTAAATGCCGCAATTATTCATATGTCGGTCGCTTTACAAGAGGCCATCCACCTGAATAGTGGGCGGCATAGACAATACATAGGTTAATGCAACGCATGAACCTATGTATTGTTCTGAGTGATGGGCACAGGAGAGAGGGGGCAGTGCTCCAGCGCCCACTCTGGACGCACCGCCACTGCAATGCTATCCTGTGGCCAAACACATCTCCCCCCCCCCAAAATAATTTAGTAATGGCCCATCAGAGGGGGTGATGAATATGATAAATGAGCCTTCCATTATACTTATTTTAAACACCTTAATAAACGTAGAATTTGATTGATGTTGGCCTCTAATGTTTTTTCAGAGAATTTCCTTGTAATGTATGATTTTTGTATTCTAATATTATTTCATCTTGTTTCACTCCACAGCTTCCTTCCACGCCACAGGAATGGCAGACTGTGGCATCGGAGTTTGCCACGCGGTGGGACTTCCCCAACTGCGGTGGTGCCATAGACGGGAAGCACGTCCGCATCGTGCCGCCACCCCGTTCTGGGTCCTACTACTACAATTACAAGGGGTTTCATAGCATTGTGCTGATGGCGGTGGTGTCAGCACGGTATGAATTCCTCTATGTTGATGTAGGGAAGAATGGCCGGATGTCCGATGGGGGATCCTTCATCCAGACGGAGTTTGCCCTCCATCTCCAGAGTGACGACCTTGCATTGCCACCGGATGCAGGGAATATTGAAGGACTCCCCTTTGTTTTTTTGGCTGATGAAGCCTTCGGACTCGGACGGCATCTTATGAGGCCATTTCCACAGAGGACCCTGACCCCAGAGAAGAGGGTGTTCAATTACCGGCTGGCCAGGGGCCGAAGAGTTGTCGAAAATGCCTTTGGCATAATGGCCACCCGGTTCCGCATTTTTATGACTTCCATCCACTTGGCGGACTACAAAATAAACTATGTCGTATTATGCTGCTGTGTGCTACACAACTTTCTGAGCCAAAAATCTAATTCCTATATGGCCTCAGTTTTGCCAGAGGCTGGACTTTCCCCTGCAAATCCCCTGCCGGGCCTGGAATCTGCCCGTCCTGGCTTGCCCTCCCAAAATGCCCGTGAGGTTCGGGACAAATACATGGAGTATTTCACGGGTAGGGGGGCAATTCCTATGCCAGCCTATGTCTAAGGATCCAAATAAAAAGCTTGTTTAAACCTTTAATTATTTGTTCTTTCCTGTCTCCTAGTTTGTCTTAGTGCATTTGTAGTGCCAAGTGTATTTTACTTTAGTAACTAACAACCATTTCACTATGTAACCTTACAAAATAACCAAATAAGCTTAGAGGGTATTATAAAAAGAAGCTACACGTTGTTTGTGGTCAAATATTTTACTCTGTGCACATTCTCACCATTTTTAGTTTTTTCTTGTTTTTTGGGTTGGCCTGGCCCCAACCCGGCAATTGTTTGCTTATGAAAATACAAAAATAACAGTTGCATTCCAAAAATTACAACATTGGATACCTCTGAGCAATCTGAGACATTCACTTACACAAACTATGTCTCTATGTGCCCGTCCTAATATGGGGTCCTGACACCCCTTGCCCAGCCAAAAATTGAATATGCACACATTTGGGATTTTTTTCATCTAGGAAGTTTACAATCCTGATCCCTATTGTCAACATGTGCTATCTGCCATCAGGGGTGATCAATGGACGTGTTTTGGGGGTGCAACCCCTTCCTCAGTTCACCGACTTTAGATACGAGGAAGGGGTTGCACCCCCAAAAGACGTACATGGATATCCCCTGATGGCAGATAGCACATGTTGACACACTGTGTGCAGATTCAATTTTTGGCTGGTTTGATTGTCAAAAATATTCAAAAAGGTGCAAAAACAAACATGTAAAAACAAATGTGTTTGGATGGCTTATTGAATTCTCCCCAAAACATTGAGAATGTCTTTAAATGTTTGTTCCATCACATGGATTCTTTGTTTAATTAGGTCCAGTTCCGTGCTACATTCCATCACTTGCTGGATGAGGCGGAGGGCACTGTCAGCAGAGAACCGTGTACTATCCTTCACAACATTTATATCCCCTAAAAACAAACAACAAAAGGTATTATAACTCTGCAGGCCTACATCTCTTACCTGAAGCTGTGGTGACAGATACTGACCTGTTGTGGTGACCAGATCCACAACGTCATCCACCTCTCCTTCCTGCACTTCTCCTTCCTCCACCTCAACTTCCTGCACATCTTTCGGTTGTGGGTCTTTGGGAGTTTGGGGTTGCTTGGAAGTTGTGGGGTGCATGTGCTCCCTGGAGTGTCCTCCTCCCAGTCTTCTCTCCCCTATGAGAATCAAACAAAAGGTCTATTTATCACACTGTAAATCTCAATGTTAAAATAAAAACAGGCTAAATTGCTTGGAAGTGTGGTACAAGTGTGTGTTTGGGCGGAATTTAAAGAAGAATGCATTATTTATGACCAAGAATATGTTTAGTATTCACCTTTGGATGTAATTTATTTGACATGGAGGCACCACAAAAATTCTATGATGCACATGTGTGGGACACCCAAAAAAAGGGATTTTTATAACAGCTTACCTGTAAAATCCTTTTCTTGGAGTACATCACGGGACACAGAGCGACATAGTCATTACTATGTGGGTTATATAGATTACCTTCAGGTGCTGGCACTGGCAACTTCCAAGACCGGAAGTACCCTCCCCTATATAAGCCCCTCCCATCCGGGAGTACCTCAGTTTTGTAGCAAAGCAATACGTGTCCCCAAAAAGAGGGGTGGGAGCTCTGTGTCCCGTGATGTACTCCAAGAAAAGGATTTTACAGGTAAGCTGTTATAAAAATCCCTTTTTCTTTTTCGTACATCACGGGACACAGAGCGACATAGTCATTACTATGTGGGACATCCCAAAGCAATGCCAAATGAGGGGGGGGGGGATACACCATACATAAGCTGGGCGCCATCAGACATGAGGATCTTTTGCGGCCTGCAACACGCTGCGCCCAAAGGCGATATCCTCCTGACTTCTAACGTCCACCTGGTAGAACCTAGTAAACGTGTGTACTGAAGACCATGTTGCGGCCTTACAGATTTGAGCCAGGGAGGCCTGGTGATGCACTGCCCATGACGTTCCAACTGCTCTCGTGGAGTGCGCCCTAACTTTGAATGGAGGCGGTCTCCTTTTCAAGCCATAGGCTTGCATTATGGCCTGTGGAATCCACTTGGCTAAAGTAGATTTTGACGCTGCCTGACCCTTTCTGGGGCCTTCCGGCAGAATAAACAAAGTATCCGTTCTACGAATCTGAGCAGTGGCTTTTAGATAAGTTTTAACTGCTCTTACTACATCCAAAGAATGTAATAACTTTTCCTCTACCGAGCTAGGTTTGGGAAAAAAGGAAGGAAGAACCACATCTTGGTTCAAATGAAACCTCAATACCACCTTAGGAAGAAAGGCTGGATGAGGACGTAACACTACTCTGTCCTTATAAATGACTAGATATGGCTCTTTACAGGACATGGCGGCTAATTCCGACACTCTTCTAGCCGAACATATGGCTACTAAAAAAATCAATTTCCTGGTGAGTAGAACCAAGGAAATGTGCCGCAAAGGTTCAAATGGCTGCCTTTGCAGAACCGATAGAACCAAATTTAGATCCCATGGGCATATGGGAGCTTTAACCGGTGGAATAATACGAGTCACCCCTTGTACAAAGGATTTGACAAGTGAATGCATGGCCAGGGGCCTTTGAAATAGTATTGACAAGGCCGAAACCTGACCCTTGATAGTACTTAAGGCAAACTTCCTGTCTACAGCCCACTGCAGGAAGTCCAGAACTCTGCCTATAACGTACTTACGTGGATGCCATTTTCTGGCCTCACACCAAGTGATGTACGCCTTCCAAACTCTATAGTAGATCTTCCTGGATACAGGCTTCCTGGCATTGATTATAGTCGATACCACAGAGTTAGAGAGACCTCTCTTTTTTAGGATGTGGGATTCAATAGCCAGGCCGTTAAACCTAGAGTTAGTAAGGAAGGGTGGTATATCGGTCCTTGCGAAAGCAGGTCCGAACGACGTGGAAGGGTCCAAGGACTCCCCACAGACATTTTTACAATCTCTGCGTACCAGGCCCTTCGGGGCCACGCTGGAGCCACCAGGATCACCGGCTTCTTTTCCAACCTGACTCTGCGAAGGAGTCGAGGCAACAATTGTAGCGGAGGGAAAGCATATATCAGTTCAAACACCAGAGCATCCGAGCCGCAAGCGAGGGGATCCCTTGTCCGGGAGACAAATCTGTCCACCTTTGCGTTGAATCTGGATGCTAGCAGATCTAGATCCGGTGTTCCCCACCGCTGACATATTGCTCGGAAGACCTCGGGATGAAGGGACCATTCCCCTGGGCATAACTGTTGGTGACTCAGAAAGTCTGCCTTCCAATTCTCCACCCCTGGAATGAAGACAGCTGATATGCATGGGACATGCTTTTCTGCCCATTCCAGGATATGACTTACTTCCCTCTGGGCTGCACGACTCCTGGTGCCCCCTTGATGATTGATATATGCCACTGCCGTGGCATTGTCTGATTGAATTCTGACAGGGGACCCTAGGAGTTTGGATGTCCATGCTACTAGGGCATACCGGGCTGCTCGTATCTCTAAGAGATTGATGGGCAGGGTCTTTTCTGTATCTGACCATCTGCCCTGGAGAGACCATTGCTCCAGTACTGCCCCCCAGCCTATAAGGCTGGCATCTGTAGTGACCACCTTCCAGGAAATCTGACTGAAGGATTTTCCCTTCTGGAGATTCTGGGGGACCAACCACCAGCAAAGACTCTTCCGAACGGAAGGGGATAAGGACATTGGGAAGTCTAGAGCCTGAACCTTTCTGTTCCAGGCTGACAGTATGGCCCTCTGCAAATTCCTTGAGTGGAATTGGGCGTATGGCACAGCTTCGAATGATGCTACCATCTTTCCCAGCAGCCTCATGCACAGGCGTATGGACGGCTGTCTTTTTGCACAAAGTAGGCGGACCAAGTCCCTCAAAGAGGATACTTTGTCTTGAGGTAGGAAAATCTTCCTCTGGTCTGAATCCAGCCGTAGCCCTAAGTACACCAGACTTTTGACTGGCTGTAGGGCTGACTTGTCCAGGTTAATGATCCAACCGTGAGATTCTAGATACCTGATCGTATCGAGAATTACCACCTCTAGTTTGGCAACTGAGTGGTCCATCAACAACAGGTCGTCTAGGTATGCCATTATCGTTACACCTCGTGTTCTTAGATCGGCCAACAGTGGGGCCAGAATTTTTGTGAACACCAGTGGTGCTGTGGCCAGACCGAAGGGTAAGGCTTTGAACTGAAAATGGCGCCCTTCTACCGCAAAGCGTAGAAATCTTTGATGACCTGGAAAGATGGGAACATGCAAGTAAGCATCTTTGATGTCGATCGAGGCTAACCATTCCTCCCCTTGTAGGGCAGCGGCTACCGACCGGATCGACTCCATCCGAAAGGATCGGATGTTCAGGAATTTGTTTAGACCCTTTAGATCCAATATGGGTCTTATGTCCCCGTTTGGTTTCAGGACTGTGAAAAGGTTTGAGTAGAAACCCAACCCCCACTCTTCCATAGGAACCTCCATAATTACTCCTTGGAGCAATAGTTGTTCTAACGCCAACAGGAGAGACCTTCTTTTTAGAGGGTCTTTTGGCATGCCTGACCACATAAAATGGGAAGGAGGAGACTCTCTTAACTCCAATTTGTATCCCAGAGTTACAGCGGAGAGCACCCATCTGTCTCTGATCGTCTCCCGCCAGGTCTCTGCGAACAACTGAAGTCTTCCCCCCACCCGTTTGAGTGGGGGCAGCCCTTCATAGGCTTGACTTGGAGGCTGGTTTAGTACCTCTTCGGATCCAGGGTTTTTTGTTACCCTGTGATTGTCCCTGATTTTTACCTCCGGAGTTTGACCGAGGAGGCCGTCGGAACTGCTTAGCAGCAGATGTCCCAGGGATTGGAGAGGTAGGCCTCTTAAAAGATGGACCTCTAGACCTCCTTTTAACCGGTAAGAGAGTACTTTTACCACTGGAAATCTTCTGGATATACTTATCCAGGTCTTCGCCAAATAGGCGTTCACCATGAAATGGGAAGCTAACTAGGAGCTTCTTACAGGGAGCTTCAGCAGACCAGTTCTTAAGCCACAGAAGTCTACGCATATGTACCAAAGACAGCGTAAGGCGGGAGGCCTGATGGATGGAATCCTTAAGGGCGTCAACCGCAAAGCATAATGCTTTAGGCAGATCAGCTAGAGCCTGGGCTTGCTGGACTGGCAAATCCCTTAAGATCAGTTTCATCTGATCCTTCAAAGCTTGGCAAACCCCAATGGCTGCCACTGCTGGCTGTGTAACCGCCCCTGCTGTGGAAAAAGCAGATTTTGACAAGGATTCCAATTTTTTATCTATTGGATCCTTGAACATTTGAACATTATCTACTGGACATGTCAGTGATTTGTTCACAGAAGAGATGGCTGCGTCCACCGTAGGAACACTCCATCTTTGGTTGAACTTATCCTCCATGGGATAGATCACCTGAAATCTCTTAGGTGGAACAAATAGTTTATCAGGATGTTCCCAGTCCTGGTATATAAGTCCTTCCAGTAACGGATGAATTGGAAAGGAACAATTAGTCTGGGGAGCTTTTAGCGACCCCAATGAGGAGACAGAAGTAGTTGATGGTTCAACAAGAGGCATTTTAAATGCTGATCGAACCATGTCAGTTAGGGTCTGAACCCATAATCTTTCAGCTTGTGATGCTGAGAATGGTTCTTCTACTGTCGATTCCTCAAAGACAGAGTCAACCTCATCCTGATCCCCTTCAGGCAGGTCAATCCCTTCTTGGAAGAACTAAGGCTGCGCAACTGAATAAAAAGTAAAATACCAAAATTATGTTATAAAAAACACAATATGATATCATTTGTGTATGACGTGAATAAACAATATAACTTATGGGGTAAGGGATGTTATTCTATGTACGTCTCTGGGTAATAGATGGTACTTAAACTGTATTCCTTGATATTGACATGCAAAAAAAAAATTCAAAGATAGTCCATAAGTAACAGGCCAGTAGCTCAATTGCATACTGTGCAAGCTCTGGCCAGTGATCCATCCTCAAGACCCAGTAAGCCAGAGGATTTTCGGTGGGGAAGGTGTCCAAGTCTGACCTTGCCCCTAGATATTCCTGCACCATGTTTATCAGACGCTGGCGATGGTTGCTGGAACCGATCATACTTTGGGGCTGCGGACTAAAGAATTGTCTGAACGCATCGGTCAGACGGCCACCTTCCCCACCGCTCCTTCTTTGACTGGCCGAAGCCTCAGCAACTCGTTGTCCAGGACCAGGAGTTTGTAACCTCCCAGTCTTTGGGAACGCGTTGCACAGACCTTTCTGCAAGGCCTCCCGGAGTTGTCTCATCCTCTGCTCCCTCTGCGACGGTAACATAAGGTCCGCAACCTTACCCTTGTACCGTGGATCAAGGAGAGTGGCCAGCCAGTAATGGTCCCTCTCCTTGATCCGAAGAATACGAGGATCCTTCCGCAGACTTTGCAGGATCAGGGAGGCCATGCAGCGTAGGTTAGCTGAGGCATTCGGTCCGGAGTCCTCTGGGTCACTAAGGACGACATGATCCGCAGCCACCTCCTCCCAGCCACGTACAAGTCCACGGGTTTCTTGGGACTGTAAATCATCCCTAAAAGACTGCTGCTGTTGATGCTGCTGAGTGCCAGGCTCCACCTCCATGCTGACACAATCCTCCTCCTCCTCCTCCTCGTCCTCTTCCTGTGCGATGGGTGGGACAGAAGGAACACTGTCTGGGTAAAGGGGGCCTTGAGAGGCAAGGAAGTCCTCCTCTTCCTGCCTCTGTTCTGCCTCAAGTGCCCTGTCCATTATTCCACGCAGCGTGTGCTCCAACAGGTGGACAAGAGGTACAGTGTCACTGATGCATACACTGTCACTGCTCACCATCCTCGTGGCCTCCTCAAATGGTGCCAGGACAGTGCATGCATCCCTGATCATGCCCCACTGGCGTGGAGAAAAAAAAAACCAAGCTCCCCTGACCCTGTCCTGGTGCCGTAGTCGCACAGGTACTCATTGATGGCCCTCTGCTGCGTGTGCAGCCGCTGCAGCATGGCCAACGTTGAGTTCCACCTGGTGGGCATGTCACATATAAGGCGGTTCTTGGGCAGGTTCAACTCCTTTTGCAGCTCAGCCAGGCGAGCACTGGCATTATAAGATCTGCGGAAATGCACACAGACTTTCCTGGCCTGCCTCAGCTCATCCTGTAAGCCCGGGTACCTGCCCAACAACCGCTGCACCACCAGGTTAAGGACGTGAGCCACACAGGGCACATGGGTCAGTTGTCCCTGTCGGAGGGCGGAGAGGAGGTTGGTGCCATTGTCGCAAACCACCATTCCTGGCTTAAGCTGGCGTGGCGTCAACCACCTCTCGGCCTGGCCCTGCAGAGCAGACAGGACCTCTGCCCCAGTGTGGCTTCGGTCCCCCAAACACACCAGCGCAAGCACGGCATGGCATCTTTTTGCCTGCGTACTTGCTTAGACCCTTGAACGCCTACGGAGCACCGCTGGTTCAGAGGACAAAGCACAGGAAGAGGCCATGGAGGAAGAAGAAGAGGAGGGGGTGGAGGAGAGAGGTGTGTCACAACCAGTAGTAGCATTTTGGAGGCGTGGCGGTGGAACAACCTCCAACACTACTGCACCTTGTCCTGCATCCTTCCCAGCTGCCAAAAGAGTGACCCAATTGGCCGTGAAAGAAAGGTAACGTCCCTGTCCATGCCTGCTGGACCATGAGTCAGCGGTAATATGCACCTTACCGCTGACCGCCCTGTCCAGCGAGGCCAAGACATTGCCTTCCACATGCCGGTAGAGAGCCGGAATAGCCTTCCGTGAGAAAAAGTGGCGTTTGGGAACCTGCCACTGAGGAACCGCACATTGCACAAACTCACGGAAGGGGGCCGAGTCTACCAACTGAAAAGGCAGCAGTTGAAGCGCTAGCAATTTAGCCAAGCTAGCATTCAACCGCTGGGCATGTGGATGGCTGGGAGTGAACTTCTTTCGACGGTCCAGCAGCTGGGGCAGGGAAATTTGCCTGCTAGAATCGGACGTCGGTGTACTGCTAGCAGAGTGGCCGCAAGTACTTGGCTGTGACACACCTAATTCTACACCTTCATTCCTTTCAGTGCATGTTTCAGAGAGGACTGAAGTTATAGTGGGGTTGGAGATCCCAGCTGATGCGGTGCAAGGAGAGGTCCGCTTTGTTCTTTGGTGTGGGTCTTTGAGGTAGGCTTGCCAACGAGCTGCATGGCAGGTCAACATATGTCTGGTCAGGCATGTGGTACCCAAGCGGCTGATGTTTTGGCCACGCGATATACGCTTGAGACATATGTTGCAAACAGCAGCTGTGCGATCTGATGCACTAGCCTCAAAAAAGGCCCACACCAAAGAACTTTTTGAATGACGGGCAGAGGCAGCGCCCTGCACAGGCGGAGCTCTGCGGTGTGATTCCGTCGGTGTACTGCCCTTACGCTGGCCACCAAAGGGCATCCTGCCTCGTTGGAGATGTGCCTCCTCCTCATCCTCCTCCTCCTCCTCTCTCCTATTAGGCACCCACGTGGAGTCAGTGACCTCATCATCCCCTCCCTCCTCATCACTGGAGCCAATCTGGCAGTATGCTGCAGCTGCTGGAACATGACTGCCAGATTGGTGTCCTTCTTGAGCATCCCCTCTGTCTGCTCTCACGCCTTCCTCTAGCTGGGTTTCATCATCAGACCCTTCGAAACGCTGGGCATCCTCCTGGAGCATGTACCCAACACTGTGCTCAAACAGTTCGGGGGACTCCTCAGGAGGAGGACATGGTGGGTCTAGGGAAGGAGTGACTGATGATGAGTCTGACATTGATACCAGGGAAGAGGACGCTTTGGCAGCTGCTTTGCCAGTACCCTGAGCCTGGGTGAGAGAGGATGAGGAGGAGGAGGAGGGCTTGGTCATCCACTCTACCAAGTCTTCGGCATGATGTGGCTCAACATGTCCAGCTGCCGAAAAGAAGGACAAGCGTGTCCCATGGCCATGTGCTGATGACAATGCACCGCGTCCACGACCAGCACTGTTGCCCCCAGACACAGAGCCTGCTTGCCCTCTTTTATTGCCTCCTGACTGTCTGCCTCTCCTTGTTTGCCTTCCAGACATTCTAATGGATGGCCTGCAGGGAGATGGGAAAAAAAGCAATAAGGGCTACCTTCAGGTGTCCTTCTCTGTCCCTTTACTTAAGGATTTCTAAATATGGTTGAGGATGATTGCTTTCGCACAGAATAGCACAATGACAATTTCCCTGACTGTCCAAAAAACAAGGATTTCAAAGATGGTTGATGAGGAATGCTTTAGCACAGTATAGCACAATGAGAATTTCCCTCACTGTCCTTCCCTGTCCCTACAAACAAGGTTTAGCACAGTAAAACACACTGACACTCTCCCTACCTATAGTTTTCTGTCCCTATAAAAAAATATTTTTTTAAAGATGGTTGATGAGGAATGCTTTAGCACAGTATAGCACAATGAGAATTTCCCTCACTGTCCTTCCCTGTCCCTACAAACAAGGTTTAGCACAGTAAAACACACTGACACTCTCCCTACCTATAGTTTTCTGTCCCTATAATTTTTTTTTTTTTAAAGATGGTTGATGAGGAATGCTTTAGCACAGTATAGCACAATGAGAATTTCCCTCACTGTCCTTCCCTGTCCCTACAAACAAGGTTTAGCACAGTAAAACACACTGACACTCTCCCTACCTATAGTTTTTTGTCCCTATAAATTTTTTTTTTTTAAAGATGGTTGATGAGGAATGCTTTAGCACAGTATAGCACAATGAGAATTTCCCTCACTGTCCTTCCCTGTCCCTACAAACAAGGTTTAGCACAGTAAAACACACTGACACTCTCCCTACCTATAGTTTTCTGTCCCTATAAAAAATGTTTTTTTAAAGATGGTTGATGAGGAATGCTTTAGCACAGTATAGCACAATGAGAATTTCCCTCACTGTCCTTCCCTGTCCCTACAAACAAGGTTTAGCACAGTAAAACACACTGACACTCTCCCTACCTATAGTTTTCTGTCCCTATAAATTTTTTTTTTTTTTAAAGATGATTGATGAGGAATGCTTTAGCACAGTATAGCACAATGAGAATTTCCCTCACTGTCCTTCCCTGTCCCTACAAACAAGGTTTAGCACAGTAAAACACACTGACACTCTCCCTACCTATAGTTTTCTGTCCCTATAAAAAAATTTTTTTTTAAAGATGGTTGATGAGGAATGCTTTAGCACAGTATAGCACAATGAGAATTTCCCTCACTGTCCTTCCCTGTCCCTACAAACAAGGTTTAGCACAGTAAAACACACTGACACTCTCCCTACCTATAGTTTTCTGTCCCTATAAAAATTTTTTTTTTTAAAGATGGTTGATGAGGAATGCTTTAGCACAGTATAGCACAATGAGAATTTCCCTCACTGTCCTTCCCTGTCCCTACAAACAAGGTTTAGCACAGTAAAACACACTGACACTCTCCCTACCTATAGTTTTCTGTCCCTATAAAAATTTTTTTTTTTAAAGATGGTTGATGAGGAATGCTTTAGCACAGTATAGCACAATGAGAATTTCCCTCACTGTCCTTCCCTGTCCCTACAAACAAGGTTTAGCACAGTAAAACACACTGACACTCTCCCTACCTATAGTTTTCTGTCCCTATAAAAAATGTTTTTTTAAAGATGGTTGATGAGGAATGCTTTAGCACAGTATAGCACAATGAGAATTTCCCTCACTGTCCTTCCCTGTCCCTACAAACAAGGTTTAGCACAGTAAAACACACTGACACTCTCCCTACCTATAGTTTTCAGTCCCTATAAAAATTTTTTTTTAAAGATGGTTGATGAGGAATGCTTTAGCACAGTATAGCACAATGAGAATTTCCCTCACTGTCCTTCCCTGTCCCTACAAACAAGGTTTAGCACAGTAAAACACACTGACACTCTCCCTACCTATAGTTTTCTGTCCCTATAATTTTTTTTTTTTTTTAAAGATGGTTGATGAGGAATGCTTTAGCACAGTATAGCACAATGAGAATTTCCCTCACTGTCCTTCCCTGTCCCTACAAACAAGGTTTAGCACAGTAAAACACACTGACACTCTCCCTACCTATAGTTTTCTGTCCCTATAAAAAATGTTTTTTTAACCACTTGACCACTGGGCACTTAAACCCCCTTAATAACCAGACCAATTTTCAGCTTTCGGTGCTCTCACATTTTGAATGACAATTACTCAGTCATACAACACTGTACCCATATGAAATTTTTGTCCTTTTTTTCACACAAATAGAGCTTTCTTTTGGTGGTATTTAATCACTGTTGGGTTTTTTATTTTTTGCGCTATAAGAGAAAAAAGACTGAAAATTTTGTAAAAAAATGTTTTTTTTTTCGTTTCTGTTATAAAATTTTGCAAATTACTATTTTTTCTTCATAAATTTTGGCCAAAATTTATACTGCTACATATCTTTGGTAAAAATAAGTACAAATTGGTGGATATTATTTGGTCTTTGTGAAAGTTATAGAGTCCACAAGCTATGGTGCCAATATCTGAAAATTGATCACACCTGAAGTACTGACGGCCTATCTCAATTCTTGAGACCCTAACATGCCAGAAAAGTACAAATACCCCCCAAATGACCCCTTTTTGGAAAGAAGACATTCCAAGGTATTCAGAAAGAGGCATTGTGAGTTTTTTGAAGTTGTCATTTTTTCCCACAATTCTTTGCAAAATCAAGATTTTTTTTTTCTCTTTTTTTTTTTTCACAAAATTGTCATATTAGCAGGTTATTTCTCACACACAGCATATGCATTCCACAAATTACACCCCAAAACACATTCTGCTATTACTCCCGAGTATGGCGATACCACATGTGTGAGACTTTTACACAGCGTGGCCACATACAGAGGCCCAACATGCAGGGAGCACCTTCAGGCGTTCTGGAGCACCAAGGCCAATTCTGACATTTCTCTCCTACATGTAAAAATCATCATTTATTTGCTAGAAAATTACATAGAACCCCAAAACATTATATATGTTTTTTTAGCAAAGACCTTAGAGAATATAATGGTGGTTGTTGCAACTTTTTATCTCGCACGATATTTGCGCAGCAATTTTTTTAACGCGTTTTTTACGGAAAAAAAATGTTTTGTGCTTAAAAAAAAAAAAAAAACAGTAAAGTTAGCCCAATGTTTTTGCATAATGTGAAAGATGAAGTTACGCCGAGTAAATAGATACCTAACATGTCGCCCTTAAAAATTGCACACACTCGTGGAATGGCGCCAAACTTCGCTACTTAAAAATCCCCATAGGCGACGCTTTAAATATTTTTACTGGTTACATGTTTTGAGTTACAGAGGAGGTCTAGGGCCAAAATGATTGCTCTCGCTCTAACGTTCGCAGAGATACCTCACATGTGTGGTTTGAAAACCGTTTTCATATGTGGGCGGGACTTACGTATGCGTTCGCTTCTGTATGCGAGCTCACGGGGACAGGGGCGCTTTAAAAAAATATATATATTTTATTCTTCATTTTACTTTATTTATTTTAGTTTGACATGTTTTTCCGCCCTAAACATTTTTTTGATCACTTTTATACCTATTACAAGGAACGTAAACATCCCTTGTAATAGGAATATGGCATGACAGGTCCTCTTTACAGTGAGATATGGGGGGGGGTGTCAATAAGACCCCACATCTCACCTCTAGGCTGGGAAGCCTGAAAAAAATACAAAAAAAAAAAACAACAATCCTGGCTTTGATCGTAGCGGTGAGTCGGTAGAAGCACCGGAGGGCAGCGGGAGGGGGGGGCATCCCCTCTCGCCTCCCGTAAGAATGATCAAGCGGCGGAACAGCCGCTATGATTGTTCTTATGGTGTAGGGAATCGCCGGCTGAAAAAGCTAATATCTGAATGATGCCTGTAGCTGCTCCCATCATTCAGATATCCCCGCACAAAGTCAAGGACGTCATATGACGGCCGGAGGGCGGGAAGTGGTTATTGCAGAGTATTGCCGGGCATTGCGGAGTATTGCTGGGCATTGCGGAGTATTGCCGGGCATTGCGGAGTATTGCGGACTATGGCAGGGTATTGCGGTGTATGGCAGGGTATTGCGGTGTATGGCAGGGTATTGCACGGGTATTGCACAGGGTATTGTGGAGGGTATTGCACAGGGTATTGTGGAGGGTATTGCACAGGGTATTGTGGAGGGTATTGCAGAGTATTGTGGAGGGTATTGCAGAGTATTGTGGAGGGTATTGCAGAGTATTGTGGCGGGTATTGCAGAGTATTGTGGCGGGTATTGCAGAGTATTGTGCAGGGTATTGCAGAGTATTGTGCAGGGTATTGCAGAGTATTTTGCAGAGTATTTTGCAGGGTATTGCAGAGTATTTTGCAGGGTATTGCAGAGTATTTTGCAGGGTATTGCAGAGTATTGTGCAGGGTATTGCAGAGTATTGTGCAGGGTATTGCAGAGTATTGCACCAGGGTATTGCAGAGTATTGCACCAGGGTATTGCAGAGTATTGCACCAGGGTATTGCAGAGTATTGCACCAGGGTATTGCAGAGTATTTCGCAGGGTATTGCAGAGTATTTCGCAGGGTATTGCAGAGTATTTCGCAGGGTATTGCAGAGTATTGCACCAGGGTATTGCAGAGTATTGCACCAGGGTATTGCAGAGTATTGCACCAGGGTATTGCAGAGTATTGGCAGGGTATTTTGCAGAGTATTGGCAGGGTGTATTGCAGAGTATTGGCAGGGTATAGCACAGGGATGGCTGAGCAGGGATGGATGGATGGATGGATCTGTGACTGCAATTGTCACAGATCCAGCCCACAGTGCTGCTGCTGCCATCCGCTCCCTCCCCCTCCCCTCTCACACTGTACCGATCGGTACAGAGAGGGGAGGGAGGAACCGGCGTCATCAAATGACGCCGGTCTGTTTACAAGTGATTGCTCCGTCATTTGACGGAGCGATCACGTGGTAAACGGCCGCTATCTACTCGAACACCGAGCTCATCCCTATCAAGGAATACAGTTTAAGTACCATCTATTACCCAGAGACGTACATAGAATAACATCCCTTACCCCATAAGTTATATTGTTTATTCACGTCATACACAAATGATATCATATTGTGTTTTTTATAACATAATTTTGGTATTTTACTTTTTATTCAGTTGCGCAGCCTTAGTTCTTTCTTTATATATCTGTTATTTGTGTGTGTCCCACATTTTTTGGTTGCTGCATAGATATTAAGTTATCACATATATTTTACATTTATTCAGACAGCGCAGTATTTTCACACTTTTTACAATCCCTTCTTGGGACTGTTGCTCTGCCAACAGGTACTCTGACGGAGGTGACGGAGATCTGGCGCGCTTTCTTTCCCGTAGGGAAGAAGCGATCAATGCTGCCAATCTTTCCTCCAATCCTCCCAGAGTTGAGGCAAAAACCTCCTCTGTTATATACACAGGAGCAGGTGGACTGAGGACAGACGCAGTACCTGGCACTCCTGGGGGTTCTCTATGGGTACTAACCTCTGATTTCTCAGGGGAGGTAGGTGCAGATGCCTGCTCCAGATCCTCAGAGCCCGATGGAGACCCCTTACACTTCCTGAGAGGTAAGTCCCGGAGCTTTTTAGGCGGCATATTCCTTAGTCCAAAGCTGAGGTATTCCAGCCGCAGTACACCCTTTACTGAAATAGTCTAATGCAATTTGCTGCTATGTGTATCAGTGGGTGTCTACCAATGCGCCTTTCTAGGGGGATGCCTGTATCAACCGCCTGCTGTAAACCTGCTATGACATGTTACCAGCCCCCTCTTTTGCTCTGTTCTCCACAGCTAGTGCATCGGACTGAGTCCTTTTACCTTGCTGGGATGCTCGCACATGCGCAGAAGCGCCCGGCGCACAGAGCGCGTCATCCGCCCGGCTCCGCCCCTTTTTGCGGCCTGTCTTTATAAAAAGAAAGCGTGTGTGCGCGCGCGCGCGCACGTGTGCGCTATCAGCGCTATCCAGGGAGAGGAGCCAGGGTCCCTGTTTCCACCAGGACCCGGGGATGGAAGAGACTTTCTAGGCAACATGACAGAAGGATGCAGCTTCCCTTACAGAGAGCTTACCATCTGCCTGGACTTTTACCATGGAAGGAAATAGTCCCAGAAAAAAAGACGTTCCACAGCGGCCTCTAGTGGACAAACACAGGTACCGCACCTTGTCTTTTTTTTTTTTTCAAACTTCCTCTATGAAAAACATTTCTAGGATTTAGCAGTTTTTTAGGCATATACAGCTATTAGCGGGAATACCGTTAGGTAACAGGCAGAAAGACATATCAGGATTGAGGGCCCCTCAATAGAACCAAGTTCCTGAGGGGCCCCCACTTACCTTTTCCCCGCCGCAGGACTCTGTTTGGTCCACAAAAGCCCAAACTTCACCTCTCACGGCAGGCATTGTACGTAGACCTTCAGGGACCGGGTTCCCAAGGATTCCACTCCCCTGGACCTGTATAGCACCCTGCACAGATTACATCTTGGTTTTGGGTATGACCAGAGCTCTGGATCCCAGGGTCCAGCCCTCCTAAGAGAGGCGTTACAGGCAAAACCTTGCTCTTCTTTGCAAGACCCGGGTACCGACCGTTTTAGCTATGAAGCCTTTTTGGTCGGATTCGGAATAGCTTGCTAATGCCCAAAAGAACCTGTACACAAGCCCAGATGAAAAACATGTTAACCTTGGCCAACACCTTAGACACTGGCAAAAAACTGAGGTACTCCCGGATGGGAGGGGCTTATATAGGGGAAGGTACTTCCGGGCTTGGAAGTTGCCAGTGCCAGCACCTGAAGGTAATCTATATAACCCACATAGTAATGACTATGTCGCTCTGTGTCCCGTGATGTACGAAAAAGAAACTTGGTTACTATGATGACCCTTCATTTCATGAATCGGATGTGGACACCACAAAAAAGCGACTTGAGTATAGTGTTTAGTGAGCCTGGTGTCCAAGAACAAGATGTACATGAATACCCTACAAATTTAGTTAAGGAAAAAAAAATTATTGTTTTTGAAAGCATGTAAGATCGTCTACTGACAAGCATGATATGTCCCGAAACAACATGCTCTTCTACAATTTGCAACATAGAAAAAAAAATAATTGGCACAATGCTTGTCTATTCTACATGCAACTTTGGGCATCATTTACAATGGTGGCAAAGCCAACCAAAAGTAAGGAAATTTGCAGCAGGCAATGTACTATTGGCAGGTGCTATATGCCTAACCGGTGGTACTTTTGCTAAAATATTAAGGGAATTTTTGATTTATCAGGAATAGCAATGTTTGGAAAATCTACTTTCAATGTATCCCAAAACAAATGTATTTTCCCAGCTATCGATCACAATTGGAAGTTGAATCCGAATGAGATTGTTACTGAATTATCAGGTAAACCTCTTTTCCTGGTTGGCGATGGGCAGTGCGACAGATTCAGTGCAAAATACTGTACTTACACCTTCATGGAGTTGTTTTCCAAAAAAATGGTGGACTTTGAATTGGTTTAGGTGTCCGAAACTACTTCCTCTGTTGCAATGGAAAAATTTGGCTTCATCAAAGCATTGGACAGGATGAGGGAAGAAAATTTGAATGTACATTTTTTAGGAACCGACAGGCACACTGGCATTAGGAAATTATTGACGACCCCAAAGGATGAATCGCCAATTTGATGTTTGGCACTATGCAAAAAACATAAAAAGAAAATTGCTTCAAATCTCCAAAAAAAAGGATTATCGTCCAATTTTGCCGTGGATTGGACCCATACTGAATAATTTTTACTGTTGTAGCAGAACATCCGATGGAAACGAGGAATTATTTAAACAAAAGTGGGATATTGTGCTACACCATATAACAAATGAGCAAGTGTGGAAAGTTGTAGAAATGACACGCACATGCAAACTTTCTAAATGTTCGGAAACACAGAGGATTCCCTGGATTGTGAGAAATAGCCCTGCATTCGATGCATTGTCCGCAATTCTTATGGATGCGCAAATCCTGAAGGACATCAAACATTTGACACTGTTTTGTCAGACAGGTGTAATTGAGACATACCACAGCATGATTTTGAAGTACAGACCAAAAAGACTGCTCTTCAAATATGACTCAATGGAGGCAAGAACAAAACTTGCAGCATTGTACCACAACCACAATGTTGTGAGATTGCGTGCACAAAAAATCGTGGAAGACACCAGTGGCTCAAATTAAAGTTCCAAGAGGAAATTTGGAATTTCCTCGTGGTAGGAAAAAATTAATCCTAAGAAATGTGTACCAAAAAATGTCAAATGACCATGTTTTCAAAATGTTGGGCGACATTGTTTTGATTGCAGATGACAGTTTGCATACAACCTGCAAACCAAAAAATGTGGACATGCCAGCAAACATTGCCACTGAGGAAAGGTCTGGTACGAGTGAAGCCTTAAAAAAAACACACAACATGTTTTCCTCTAGTGTCTAATTAATTTAAGAATTTAAAAAATAAATAATTAAACTTTAATTATTAATTTTTTTTTAAATAATGCTGTGCTATATTTTTGAGTTAATGTTATTGGAATATCTTTTAAAATTGTTATTGGTTATAATTTGAAAAATCTATACATCTAATGTTTGTGTGATTTGGTTGTATTGTATATAAATTAAAATTATGTTTATTTTAGATTATTTATTTTTTTAGCTATTGATTTAATATTCGATAAATGTGTCTAAGATTTTGACTACTAATCTATAAAAAAAAATCAAATTAATACAAATATCAAAAACAATATATTCTAAAAAAAAATGTAATTTACAATTAAACATACTTTTTTTAAAACATCAAAATAATACAAAAAATAATTAATAGAAAGCCATTTCCGCTGGATCATAATCATTGCTGTACAAAAATCCGACATAACAACCATTAGGGTCGGGAAACACATTACGGACGGCATTAACGGCACATGACGGAATTACTTTTCTGTTGCCCTTCCCTAAAATGCCATATATCCAGGCAATGAATGTCCTACAAGCCATTTTTTTGCAATCTCCTAAAATGAATTAAAATAAATAAACACTTTTTTTTAAATATTAATTTTAAAATAATATTTAATATATAATTAATTTCAAGAGAATACTTGCCGATTATTATTTGGATCAACTATCGGGTAACCTTCCAGGTGATGACTCAAATGTGCGATTCTTACATGTTCAGGATGCACAATTTGAGAAACAAATATCTCAGCTTCAGTGATGCAAGAACGTCCCTCCGGTATGCAAAGAGCAACCTCCTCTATTTCTCTGCAACAGCAGGACTCAACTTGTGTAGGCATGGATATGCATCTTTCACATATGCACCATATGATGTTTCCGATTCTGTGTGTTTCTACAACTTCAGATTCATTAGAAGAGCAATCATATCTGTTTTTGGGTAGTGTTGGATCACATGGAAATGGTTGATCATCCTCCGGGTTTGGATATCTCGCAAATAATTGATGTAACAGCATTTGTCTCTAATTAGAAAATAAATAAAATAAATATAAGTATTTAGGACATCACTATAAGACCACTTTCACACTGTGGCGGGTAGGTACACTGGCGGTATAGCTGCGCTAATTTTAACACGTTTATATCGTATTTTTTGTCGTGTTATTTGCCCACTAACGGTGCTGTTTCCACCCCCACTAGCGCCCAAAAAGGGTTATACCGCCGGCATTGCTCCACTACAGGGGTGCATTTTCGGCAGTATAAACTCGCTGTTATGGTGGGAGATGTGAACATTACAGTATGGGATGGAGATGTGGACATTACAGTATGGGGGGAGATGTGGACATTACAGTATGGGGGGAGATGTGGACATTACAGTATGGGGGGAGATGTGGACATTACAGTATGGGGTGGAGATGTGGACATTACAGTATGGGGGGAGATGTGGACATTACAGTATGGGGGGAGATGTGGACATTACAGTATGGGGGAGATGTGGACATTACAGTATGGGGGAGATGTGGACATTACAGTATGGGTGGAGATGTGGACATTACAGTATGGGGGAGATGTGGACATTACAGTATGGGGTGGAGATGTGGACATTACAGTATGGAGGGAGATGTGGACATTACAGTATGGGGGGGAGATGTGGACATTACAGTATGGGGGGGGAGATGTGGACATTACAGTATGGGTGGCAGATGTGGACATTACAGTATGGGGGGGAGATGTGGACATTACAGTATGGGGGGAGATGTGGACATTACAGTATGGGGGGGATATGTGGACATCACAGTATGGGGGGGATATGTGGACATTACAGTATGGGGGGAGATGTGGACATTACAGTATGGGGGGGAGATGTGGACATTACAGTATGGGGGGGAGATATGGACATTACAGTATGGGGGGGAGATGTGGACATTACAGTATGGGGGGGGGAGATGTGGACATTACAGTATGGGGGGGAGATGTGGACATTACAGTATGGGGGGGGGGAGATGTGGACATTACAGTATGGGGGGGAGAGATGTGGACATTACAGTATGGGGGGAGAGATGTGGACATTACAGTATGGGGGGGAGAGATGTGGACATTACAGTATGGGGTAGATGTGGACATTACAGTATGGGGGGGAGATGTGGACATTACAGTATGGGGGGGGAGATGTGGACATTACAGTATGGGGGATATGTGGACATTACAGTATGGGGGGAGATGTGGAAATTACAGTATGGGGGGAGATGTGGAAATTACAGTATGGGGGGAGATGTGGACATTACAGTATGGGGGGGGGAGATGTGGACATTACAGTATGGGGGGGGAGATGTGGACATTACAGTATGGGGGGGGGAGATGTGGACATTACAGTATGGGGGGGGAGATGTGGACATTACAGTATGGGGGGGGGGGAGATGTGGACATTACAGTATGGGGGTGGGAGATGTGGACATTACAGTATGGGGGGGGAGATGTGGACATTACAGTATGGGGGGGGGAGATGTGGACATTACAGTATGGGGGGAGAGATGTGGACATTACAGTATGGGGGGGAGAGATGTGGACATTACAGTATGGGGTATATGTGGACATTACAGTATGGGGGGAGATGTGGACATTACAGTATGGGGGGGGGGGGAGATGTGGACATTACAGTATGGGGGGGGAGATGTGGACATTACAGTATGGGGGGGAGAGATGTGGACATTACAGTATGGGGGGGAGAGATGTGGACATTACAGTATGGGGGAGATGTGGACATTACAGTATGGGGGAGATGTGGACATTACAGTATGGGGGAAGATGTGGACATTACAGTATGGGGGGAGATGTGGACATTACAGTATGGGGAATATATGGACATTACAGTATGGGGAATATATGGACATTACAGTATGGGGAATATATGGACATTACAGTATGGGGAATATATGGACATTACAGTATGAGGGAGATGTGGACATTACAGAATGGGGGAGATGTGGACATTACAGTAAGGGGTATATGTGGACATTACAGTATGGAGGGTGATGTGGACATTACAGTATGGAGGGAGATGTGGACATTACATGACTAGTGTAGTCCAGATAACCCCACCTTTACCTATGACCTTTACCATCACCTTATCCCCCTTAAACCCCTATTAATGAAGAGACACACAGGTTTTGGAGTATAAATGGCCATAACAGCCTATTTATTAAATAACTTCAATAATTAATTTATTAAATAATAATTTCCAATACTTTTAACTTAACATTTTAACCAAACAACTTCTTTTAACACCAGCCTGTTGGTCTTTGACGGCAACCCTGCTAAACTTTTTACCACCACCGCACTGCGGTACCTTTTTACTGTACCAGGCCTCCAGCCGTATAACCAGCTCGGAGACAACCACTGTTTTCCACAGTGCAAGCATAACCGTATTCCAGCAGACACCGTTCCACTGGAATAACCCCAGAGGGGCCCATGCCACAGCTGAGCCCCCCACCACTTCCATCACGTCTGTTATCTGCCACCATCAAAGACCAAGGACACCGCCACAGCCCGCAAGGATAACACCTTACCCTTAAGGGCCCCTCCACACCCGCAGGGCCCGCTGGATCCCGTCCTGGAGACCCAGCACCCACAGATCTATACCCACCTCGGATAGGTGAACACCATCTCCTCGGAGGTACATACCCACATTAATCTCCAAATCTGTGTGCCTAATGACCAAACCCCCGTTTCTCACAACAAATCTACCCACCACCTTGTTCACTTTTACCCTGGCCTTGTTGAGCCTGTCTACCGACCTTGCCATGCGCCAGGTCGTCCGTGCAATGATGTCGGACCAAACCAGTAACATGGCCGGAAAAGCCGAGCGAAGTGTCAAGAAATCCGCCTTAACGGCCGCCATCAGTTCCCCAATCGGTCTAACACCTAAATCATTCCCTCCCACGTTTAGAACCAAAATGTCTGGAGGTCTATCGAGCCGAGCATAGTGCTGCACTTCAGGCAGCACCCTGCCCCACCCCATCCCTGGTATGCCCATCCATCTAATCTGAGCCTCCCCCCGAGGGATGGCCAGCTGCCTACCATCCGGCCTCATATCCGCTCTTCTGGCCCCCCAATAAACATAGGAATGTCCTAAAATCCAGACAAGGCGTGTTTGACCTCCATCTGAAATGAAACAAACAACAATGTTAACAAACCAATTTCCACATAACATCAGGAAAAAACCCAGCAGCCACCTGCACCCCCCCCACACCTTGCATACCCCTACACTCTTAATTTCCTAAAAGGTGTGGACGGATATAAGAACGGAATCTCCTCGATTCCCAATGCCCAATCCTTCGAACCGCCGCCTCATCCAACCCGCACCGAGCCGCCTCACTAGCCGCCCCGATGCGGAAGGAGTGCGAGGCAAAACTTTTGTCGTTGAACTCTGCTGCACGCAAACATTTTCTGAACATCGCTGTGAATTGGAACCTTGAAACAAAAGACCCATCCCTGTGTACCAGTAACGCCCCCCCCACTGACGGGCGTACCTCCAAGAACTCCACCGGTAAAGAATATAGCACCACACTAACCCCTTTCCCTAGCTGGTCTGTTTTTGACCGGCACAACCTAAACACTAGGCTTGTGCAATTCGTTTCGTAACGAATCGAAATTCGTCCGAATTTAGCAACTTTCGGACATTCGGAAGCATTCGAATTTCCGAACAGAGCAATTACGAATAAAACCGAATCCGAAATAAATTATACCGCAAAATAGCGAATGCCCAAAGGTCTTCGGCATAATTCGTTATGAAAAAAGTTACGAATGTACGAATCCATTCGAAGCACAATAACACTCACTCTGCTCTCTGCTTCTCCCTCACCATGCTGAACTCCCTCTCAAAATGGTGTACAGGGGGCGGAGGCTATAGCCGCATGAAAAAACGAAAGTAAAATACAAGATTTCGAATCCATTCGAAGCACAATAACACTCACTCTGCTCTGCCCTCTGCTTCTCCCTCACCGTGCTGAACCCTCTCAAAATGGTGTACAGGGGCGGAGCCTATAGCCGCATGTAAAAAACGAAAGTAAAATACGAGATTTCGAATCGTTACAAATAACCGCTATGTATTTAGAAAAGTACAAATCCATTCGAAGCACATTAGGCATAATAGGCAGCGTCGTTGTGAGAGAGACACGGAAAATTACGAATCAACGAACCCAAAAAAAGTTACGAAAGTAGGAGTTGTGTCCAGAATCAACGAAAAACAACGTACTCTACCGAAAGTACGAATTATAAAGCAACAAAAAATTCAACGAAAAATGTCGCTTGCAAAAATACGAATGAGTCCGAACACGAAAAATCCCGTCTAGCAAAACTACGAATGATTACGAATCAACAGGACCGGAAAGAAACGAACCGAAACGGAACGAATTTTTCCGTTGTGTACAAGTCTACTAAACACTACCTTCTCCCCGTCAATCTTAACATCCCCCAGCATCATACCCCCGCCCTTGCCTTAGCTGGGCTCACCAGTTCACCTACCCGAAACGCCCCAAAAAACGCCATTACAAAAGCCGTGCGAAACAGAACCCCCTCATACCCCGAAGAACACACTGAATCCAGAGTCCCACAAATATCCTGTAATACCGAGAAGGAAACCGGCCTCTGGATATCCTTGCTGGAGTGGCACTTGCGGTAACCCTTCACCGCCTGCTTTACCCAAAAACCCTTTGTGTGATCCGTTCCGCCCTGTAATTTGAACAAAAATGCTAAACCCGCCAACTTTTTATCGATGGCCGAAACCGACCCCCTTTTTCCATATGCCTGGCAACAAAATACAGCACCAACCAACCCATCTCATCCTCCCCCAGCTCAGCACCAGCTAGCCGTGTGAACTCTGACCATTCCTCCCAGACTTTGGCGTACGCCGCCCATGTCGGTCCACTCACCGACTTCCTGATTCACCCCGCTGCGACTCCAAAGCAATGTCCCACATCCACCCCGGGCAAGGAACCCGACTCTGTCTGCCTGCGGAGCCAGCTCTCTGAACTTGTCCCACTGAAACCGAGACAAAGTGTCAGCAAGCCTGTTGTCAACCCCTGGAATGTGCACCACATACAAAAAGATGTTTAACTGCAGACAGCGTAAAACCAGGTGGCGCAGCAACCGAACCACCGGCATGGAAGATGCAGAAATGCGGTTGATGACTTGGACCACCCCCATGTTGTCACAATTCAGACGGATCTTCAAATTCCTACAGGAGTCCCCCCACAGCTCCATCGCCAGTACCACCGGAAACAGTTCCAGTAATACCAGGTTTTTGCCAAAACCAGCCTCAATCCAGGATCTGGGCCATGCTCCGGTGCACCAACTACCTTGGAAGAAAGCCCCAAAACCTGTGGACCCTGCCGTGTCCGTGACCAAGTCCAAGTCAAAGTTACTCACCGGGCCCTCCATCCAAAGTGAACGTCCATTATATTCCTCCAGAAACGTGTGCCACACCTGAAAGTCCTCTTTCAGTGCACTAGATAGTCTAATGAAATGGGTCGGGACACTCACCCCGGACGTAGCAGCCGACAGCCGTCGGCAGAACACCCTGCCCATAGGAATGATTCTACAGGCAAAGTTTAATTTACCCAAAAGGAACTGTAGGGCTCTAAGCTGGACCTTGTTGCGACCCAACATCCCCCTAATTTCCTCCTGCAGATTCACCACCTTGTCCCTGGGCAACCTGCATTCCATCGCCATGGAATCTATCACTATCCCCAAGAAACTCAGCTCTGTGGATGGGCCCTCGGTCTTGTCAGCCGCCAAAGGCACCCCGAACTGTCCCGCAATGTGCTGCAACGTAGCCAGCAGAATCGCACACACATTAGAGGAAGGAGGGCCCATGCACAGAAAATCATCCAAATAATGGATGACTGAATCCAAACCTGACACATCCCGCACCACCCATTCCAAAAAGGAACTAAATGTCTCAAACAGGGCGCACGAAATCGAGCAACCCATGGGCAAGCACTTATCCACATAAAATTCTTCCTGTCAACAGCATCCCAGCAGCCTGAAGCTGTCTGGGTGTACTGGCAACAGGCGGAAAGCAGATTCAATGTCAGCTTTTGCCATTAACGCCCCCCCGACCACAACGCACAGCGGCGTCAAATGATGCGTAGGACACTGTACATGCTTCGGGATCTATGGCATCATTCACCGACCCCCCTTTCGGAAAAGAAAGGTGATGAATGAGGCAAAATTTTCCGGATTCCTTCTTGGGCACCACCCCCAGAGGAGAGACCACCAACTCCTGTAGTGGCTTGTCTTTAAATGGACCCCCCATGCGCCCCAGCTCAACTTCCTTGGCCAATTTTTCAGCAACCACCTCCGGGTGTTCCAAAGCCGACCGTAAATTCCCCGCCAGAGGAGGCACCTCCGTCAAAGAACACGGTATCACAAAACCCTCGGAAAACCCGGAGGCCAATAACCTGGCTGCCGCCCTGTCCGGATACCTATCTAGGAAGGGCTGCATCCTTACCCCCATCACTGGCGTCCTCCCTCTTGTTTGAAGGCTCCCCGGTACGCTTCCCTTTTTTGAAACAACGGGACAAGGGGTGACCCCCCCGCACCCGGAGCACTCGTGCTTGAAATGACAAGCTCCCCCAAACTTACACGTGCCCTCGTTAAACTGCCAGCACACCCCCCATTTCTTTCCGGCCGGCAGTCCTGAGGTGGATGACCCCCCGCTCCCCCCCTGAAGAAACTGACTCGGTGCCCGTGGAGACGACATAAGCCGCATCCACAGACTGATGTCTTTGTGGTCCCACCTAAGAGCCGGACGGACCGCCCGCCGTTGACGGAACTGTTCGTCATACCTCAGCCACCCCGTACCCCCATACACTCTATGAGCCTCCCCGATAGCATCCATATAGCAGAAAAGCACAGAACAATGTTCCGGGCTCTTCTCCCCAATGACACTGGCAATTATAACAAATGCCTGCAGCCAGTTGCCAAATGTCCGGGGAATAAGTCTGTACCTCCTCTTCTCATTCTCCTTTTTGGAATCGTCGGGTTTAACCCTATCCAAATTGAATTTTTCTAACGGAAGCAAGGAAAAAATTTCTACATACTCACCCCTTCTGATCTTCCCACGCACCTCCTGTTTCAAATGCGCCCCCAACGGCAGTTCATAGCACACATAAACCTCACACCTGGCCGCATCAGCAATTCAGACAATATCTGCTCTACTTGGAGCCGGCTGCTCCCCCCCTTTGTCCCCCGACGTTCCGCTAGCACCTGCTCCAGCAGTGAGGGGGTCGACCACCACCACTAAGGGGGTATCCGCCACCCTGGATCCCGCCCCCACCCAAGGCCCAGCCGGAGGGGGCACACTAGGACCCCCCGCAAAATGTTGTAACAAGTCCCTCAAACCCCCTAATAAATCCTGGATGCCACCCATTGCACCCGGGGTGGCAGGCAACGTGCCCGTCCCCCCGGTGGCACCCGGGGGCATAACAGCATGAGACAGTGACCCCCACCCCCAACAATTTACACAATGCAGCAGACAAATCATTGGAAGAACCTAGAACAGACTTACCAGGCTGACTGGGCCCGTTCCCCACAGCCGTCGCGGGCACCTCCACCGACGGCGAGACCTCCCGGCGATCCCCCTCATCCGACTCAGACGCCTCACCCTCTGATCGATATTCTTCTGCCGGCATCATCGGTGACAGCAGCCCTCCAGGCGAAGTCGGCCTGGCGGCTGCGGATCCCGGCCCGGTGCCGGATCGACCTCTCGGTTGTGACCCGGCTTTCGCTGCTGCAGCGCCCGTGCCTCCCCGAGCTGGACCCTTAGCCGGTCCCACAGCCCGTCCGACCTCCCACCCTGTAGTTCCGGGCCTTCCCACCGCCACTGAGCCAGCGGCCGCATTCCTGGACGGCCCACCGGCCGTATCCCCGCATCTGCCACGCTGAGTCTCCCCCCGTGCTGTTCCTGAAGAGGAGGAGGGGACCGCACCATCTGCCTGCACTCGCTGCGTCGCGGTCGACCGGGCGCCATTGCGGCCTGTAGCCCCGCCCCCCAAACTGCGCCGCTGGCTAAAAGACCGGCCCCACCGGCGGCCGAAGTGGGGCCCTGCTTGGCTGGGGGGGTACGGGTCCGTGTGGGGGCTCCTGGGGTGACGCTGCGCCCTGCTAGCAGGGCCAGGTGAATACCGCTCCGGCGGCCTGGACCGCCGAGCGCGTGGTGATGGTTCCCCCCACCCTGTGACCCCCCCGCCTGGTCCTGCAACAACCCCCCCACCTGTGCTTCCAGCCAGTCCACTCCCCTCATCGCCACCACCGACCGCAGCCGCGACAAAATTAAATCAATGTCTGCCATGAGGTCTAAAATGGAGGAGCAGAGAAAAACCTGCCGCCTCCTGTTCTTTCTTGCTGACTGAATCCCGGGAGGCCCCCTCCTCCTTAATTTATACTGCTCCTCCCCTCCTCACCATTTTACCTCAGCCACTCCCCTTACCATTTCATTTGATTTCTTAACCCCGGCCCTACGTTATTTTGTCACTTTGTTTTGTCACTCCGGGCCTCACTGAATGGAGATGTGGACATTACAGTATGGGGGATATATGGACTGGACATTACAGTGTGGGGGGATATGTGGACATTACAGTATGAAGGGAGATGTGGACATTACAATATGGGGGGAGATGT